>NMRB01001378.1:98713-112481 GCA_002633025.1 Notospermus geniculatus
TGGAAAAACACAGGTCTGCGAACTTAAGGGTGCGTGCGCCGAGTGCGCCCCCCCCCCCAAATCCGCGCCTGCTCAGGGCCGGGTCCAGGATTGACAGAAGGGGGGCGTAGCTCGACAGTGCCCGACGGAGGTGGTGGGCACCGAAAGCACGAAGCCGAAACGGGTGTCTGGGGGGCCTCCCCTGAAAAAATTGACAATTTTAAGTGCTTTTAGATGCATTTTCCTGGCATCTAAGAGCAAAATACTTGAATTTTTATGTGATTAAATTGTTCTTGCAAAAAAATCACTGCTTTGCCTGAAAGGGGGGGGGGGCGTACGCCTCCGGATCCGGCCCTGTTCATAAGCGATTTCGTAGTTACAACTGCGCATGCCCAGACCCCAGCGCGGTCAGAGGTCAAGCGGTATAAACAGTGGTCGCACTTCGATGAACACCATGAAATGACCAAACTTAAGACTTAAAATCATTGTCCAGATCATATTCTGGTGGATATCTGACAACAGAACAATGATTATTGTGCAAAATAACTTTGAAAACGGCCTGGTTTGCCTGCTTCGATGTGTCCACTGGTTCTGTTTATACCGACTGACCTCTGACCCGAAGAAGGTCTGAGCGTGTGTGTACCAGTCTATAGAGGCCGGGTACCAGTCTTTAATTGTAACTACGAAATCGCTTATTCACATTCCACCTGAAGTCTCAAAGATCGCGTTGCTCGCCCTTCCAGGTGCGCCCCCTCCAGGTGGGAAATGAATTTAACAAGCCACTGTAGCAAACCAGGCGACAGACGAGACACACGAAGATATTAGCTGTCGGTGAACCCTAAAGCAAAGTTCATTGGCACACGGAATTGGTCCGGTTCAGGTCCGTAAAAATCTATAAAATGGACTTCAGCGTTGTCGTATCCGGAAAACTCGGGGCAAACGGACTGGAAACGGATCGGATCCGTGTGCCAATGAACCTTGCTTAACCCTCACTAGTCACGTACCCGCTAACGAATCCACATATAGACGGAGGCAATGAGTCGAGAGCTGAGAGGACTTTATACCAACTCATCGTTGTGAAGGAATCACACATCGTTGTGAAGGAATCACACAATCAGGTTTTCTATTCTTTTGACTTGGGAGACCCTCTTATACGGACATCTTTGGCACTGGCAAATGTTGTATGAAATTGAGAGATGTCCTGTTTACAGAGGTTAGAGAAATCACCTTGCATAACTGAGCTTTGGTGGTGTCCTTAGTGGAGAGGTGTACGAAAAACAGAGTGAAAAATGACCTGTGTATGACTGAACTTTTGTGTTCTTAAAGGACCATAGTATTGCTTCCCAATCCTGCGTTACACCTACCCGCGTTAAGGGAGACCTCTGTTGACGACTTGGTAAACCACGCATGGTACTACGTGCATTGTAGTGTAATCATACATTCTCCAACACTGGCGCGAAAGGCTTAACTACAGTATTGGAGAATGGTGTCAGTGGCGCCGGCTGTTGACAGAAAGTGGCAATACCGTGGTCCTTTAATGGACATATGTTCTGATTACAGAGGTCAAAATGAATAGAGATGACCAGGTAATAGACTTAACTTTGATATCCTTAATTGCTCGCAAGTGGGAGTGTATGGTGGGCCCCCTTACCTCCCCCCCCCCACACACACACACACACTTAAACGTTAAAGATAATGTATCATGATTTCATTGTTTACATCCAGTGTTTGTAAACATGGATGTTTACATTGTGTTATTTTGGACTTTTGGGACATGGCAACCCACCAAATTGAATACTTTTAGAATCAATAGAATTTCTAGAGGAGCATGCCACCGACAAAATGACTCATAAGACAAAGAAAGCCTGGCCATCAACAAACAAAATGTAAATGAACAATGAATTTCGTGGCCCGCGAAAATACCCGTGATACATTATCTTTAAACTGAGAAAACATGGTAACCTTCTGATGGCCAATATGGCAGTCTCTTGAGACGCGGCATCAGTCGGTGAAAAACCTCAATATACCCTGCTCCACCTCAAACTCGAGGCAGTTTTCAAATTGATTAAAAAATCTTATTTCTTGTGCTTGTCACAAGTTTTCAGAACTTCGTCCCCCTCCTACATTCTGAGAGGGGAGGACATATGTCCTACATGAGGACAGGAGATAACCAGCCCATGAAGAAAACTAAACTCTCAAAACAATGATTTATAGAGGTCAGTGTCATCAAAGATATAAAATATCAAAGAACCATTCAAGTGGTTCTTTCGATTTACCCGAGATAGTCAAATTCACAAGTGACCAGACTAAGAAAAGACATATACCGCGGTATCAGGCGTTTGGTGTTACAAATCGCCCTATAATATGTGACCCGTCACAGCAAAGACAGGCGCATGTCGGTCGTTGGCTTGGCAGGTTGAGACCAAATGTTTGTCAGTTTCACTATTGTCTGTCTATTGTGAAATCTGAAATAGTCTGTTTCTTTTCATTCTCTCCCGGTGTCATCTTAGTTCGTTGAGGCTCAACGTATCCCTCATATTTGCCATTTTGCAGGAAGGAAGCGTATTAAAAGGTAAGGACCGATTTTACGTTTCCCCAATTTCCATTTTATGATAATTTGTAACTTTCATTTCATTATTGTTATTGGTTCACGTGGGCCTATAGTCCCTTTAAGTGACCATTATATTGGGTCCAAATTGAGCTTGTGACGGATTTTTCGGCACTAAAGCATTAGCGTGTCTCAAGACAATGAGCTGGGATATGTTAGTTTTTATGCCTAGAAGTGTCCCAGCTATTTATTTTTGTGATTATTTCACGATTAATACGTTTTTTTCTCGGTATTTTGTGGTTTTCTAGAGATTTCATAATTAAGAAACGATTCTGGTTGGCTAAAATCCATGCGGGGGTCACACATTCCATCTCGGGTTCAAGGGCGGACGCACATGTGGATTTATATTTAGAAGTGGTTTTGAGGTCAGTCTCTATCTTTAGCCATATGGCACAAAGGATAAGTGTCGTACTTCGACTTAAGTAGTGTTATGAATACGGGGCCTGGGCTGTAGGTTGAGCACTTCGTGCTCTTATATCAAAGGCAGTTTTGTGTGTTTTTGTGCGAAAATTCTTATTTCAAACTCTTTCCACGTGAACCATTTACGCCGCCAGGCTTGTTGTTATTTCATTCATTTTCATTATTTTTTGAAAATTCATTAGCGAGCGCTACATGTCCCTATTTCGTGAGGGGGTGTTAGACTTCTGACCAATACATAGACAGATACAGGTAACTGTAAAGTTATATCCAAAAGAAATAAAGTTATATCCAAGAAATCTAACCAGCCAGTATCGCTGGAAGGGTAAATGTCGTCCTGAGTATATACAAAGATTACCCAGAATCTCAGTCTTCACTAAAACAATACCCTGGGTGTAGTGTCGGACATCACCCAGCTTCCGCAATCTGTGCGAACGAGTCCTATTTACAAATCCCGTGGAATCTCGCGGTCTCGCGCAGCGGTAGTTGTTGTCTGTAGCTCTTTATAACATTTGTCATGCTCTCACAACATAACCCCGGGAGAGACAACCCCGAATCCAGGTGTCATAATACGATGCTGGGTGATGTTCGGATGTCCGAATGCACACCAAGGGTGCTATTTTAGTGAAGGTTCAGATCCTGGGTAACCTTTGTATATAGAGGTTGCCCACGTGACGTCACAGCTCTAAATATCCGCCATATTGGCCGTCAAATGACGCAACGTCACAGCATGAACACATCGTTTTTGACGTGGTTTGTGCGTTGTCAGCCGTATGGACGACCAACTACTTACGCTTAGAAACTGTGAGAGGTAAAGAAATTTGTTGAGTTGTATGCTCCCATTGGTCTGTACGGGCCGCTGGATGTTCGAACCGAGAACAAGATGGCAGCCTCCATGGCTTCATTTTGACGGCCAGTATGGCAGCCGTGTGACGTCAGTGGGAAACCTCTTAACTCAGGACGACATGTACCCTTTCAGCGCCAGTATCTTTTGTTCATGCCATGTCGTAGTTTTCTTCTTCCTTTGTATCATTTTTGACAACATCTTGAATCAATATCAACGGCACTTGAGAATGAGATAATCACTGTTTCTTGGTGCTCACTCTGTGTGTCACGCCCAAATAGCTGTGTGGTAACCTATACAGTTTTATTCATGGTTTCCATGACTAATTTCAACAATGTCCGCCATTGCTGACGTCGACATCATGGGGCAAAACACGGGCAAGATGTATTGCTGGCGTTGTCTAATGATACAAGGCAAAATGTGCAACACAACAGAATGATGTCATGTCCTGGAAACAATACAGTAGTCTGCAAAAGTACATGTATTAGAACACTTGGCAAATCTTAAGAAACTGATGTTTTATTTGGTCCCAGACCCTGGATTTCACTCCCCTGCCGTTGCAAAAGATTAAGGCAAAGGTACTGAGATTGTTTCACCAACGAATTTATCAGTCCAGTCCCTTTTAGCTCAGCTGACCAAAGGTCAGCGGAACTAGTCAAATAGCTATTCAGTGGCGTCATTCTGTCTGTCATGCAGTCACTCCTTCTGTCAAACTATGCCCGACGTTTTATAACCGTAATAGCTGGATACTCTAAATTTCATCTGAAGGTAGCCCTAAGTGAACTCTCCTCGAAAAAATGAAATGGTCCATGGACCATGTGTTCACCCGTTTGGACATAATAGTGTAATGACAAAGAGAGGTACATGTCAGTTATGAGCAATCTTGGTCAAGTCATCCCCAAGTTGCAGGACTTAAATGCTTTTTTGGGTTATGCCACCTGGCGGCCATATTTGATGTCCGATCGGGCCAAAACTCCACATGCACATGAAGGTCATCTAGAGGGAGCCCAATAGCACATTTGCGCGCTCTGGGTCAAGTCGTTCCTGAGTTATAGCACATTTGATGGTTTTCGGGTTACACCACCTGGTGACCATATTGGAAGTTTAATCAGGCCGAAATTTGACATGCTCGTAAAGGTCATCATCGATCTAGAGGGAGGTAAATATCAAGTTTGAGCACTCTGGGTCAAGCGATTCCTGAGTTATACAACATTGATGATTTTCAGGTTACGCCACCTGGTGGCCATACTGAAGTTACCCCTCTAATACATGTTTATGCAAGATATGAAGACGCTCGCTGAAATAATGAAGAATTGTGGCAGATTCGTTACTTCTGTCGAACTTTGACCTCTGTGACCTTGAAAAGTAGGTCAAATCAAAAGCCTGTTATGTTATGTACCCTTATTCGACACACCTATGATAACAATTTGGAGATGATCCAGTATTGTATTTACAAATACAAAATACAAAATACAAATACAAGATGATCCAGTCATTAGTTCAGGAGTTAGTGCACTTTTTTTGTTTTTGGTTTCGGCCACCTGGAGGCCAAGCCAAGAATCGAATCGGACCGAAACTTGGTGCATTACCAGCAATAGCGGGCCTGGCCTCTAATCCGCAGCGCGCATGCGTGAAATAGTCAATCACGAGGGTACTGGCAAAATGTATAGGACCGATGGTGAAAGTGGGGTTGTCAGAGTGTCATAAATGTTGACACTATAGAATATAAATTCTGAAAATTTCAGCAGGATTGGACGACTTTCACTCGTGTCCATACGGGGGTTGGGTCTGCCAAAGGAAGATGATTTAGTACTTTTCAGAAAAAAGTATCCTTTGATACGCGGAAAATATCAAAATGAAACTTTAACATTACAAATGTACAGTGGTGAGACGACTCACTGGAGGTCACGCTCGAGTGATTCCTAAACAATGGGAACAGTGGCGCATCTAACGGGAGGGTTTTCCTGTTATTGCTGGTAATGGTCATCTGACCTAGGGGTATATATGTACCAAGTTTCAGATCAATAGTTCCAGCAGTTACGAAACGAGCCCTGCTAACGACGACGGACCACGACAAAAGCTCACCGGTGAGCTAAAAATGAGCGCCATATGACCTCTATTAGGCTCTCCAAGGGGCGTTTTGCGTAAAATGAAATATCGCAGTATCTCAGCCCCTTTGATTGATCTGTAGACAAACTGTGATGGGATAGATAGGTTGAGATTTTCTTCATCAGTGCAAAGGGAAAATAATGTTAGATCCGTCCACCAGGGGGCGCTATTCAACAACATAAAAAAAACAGGCGCATTTGAATTTCCCCCACTTTAAAGTCCCACAATATGCATGAGAATGGTATCCTGTCCAACCTAGTCAGTGGTAACACTGAGACTGGACCGATACTATATCGAACCTTAGCTGACAAAAATGGCCACCATGCTTTTCATCACTTGAGAAGTTCAGCGCGCTGTTATAGCGTGACTAAGCCTACATCAAGTAAGGTAACATGCTTCAGTTCATTCTTTCATGTGTGGCAGCTGTTTCAATGCCTAAAGCTACGTTCAGCTCACACCCGGAATGCGGATTG
The DNA here is from genome assembly GCA_002633025.1 of Notospermus geniculatus. Lineage (NCBI taxonomy): Eukaryota > Metazoa > Nemertea > Pilidiophora > Heteronemertea > Lineidae > Notospermus > Notospermus geniculatus. The sequence continues at coordinate 105,144 of NMRB01001378.1, forward strand.
CGGAACGCGGAAGCAGAAAATGCAATGCATTTTCGTATACAACAAATCGTTCCGCCGGGAATTCCGCATCCCTATACCGCATTCCGGATGTCTGGTAAACGCAGCTTAATTGGTAACTTAGATCATTCAAATAGATAGATTTGAAGAGTGGACAAATCTGACATCTATTTCCCATTGAACTGATGTAGAAAAAATCAACCTATTTATCCCATCACTTTTCGTCCACGTATTTATCATAGGGGCAGAGATATTGAGATATTTCATTTTACACAAAACATCCCCTGGTGTGCCTAATATAGGTCAAATCGCGCCCATTTTTTGTTTCCGATGAGAGTTCACCCAGGGCTACCTTCAGATGAAATTTCGAGTCTCTAGCTATTACGGCTAGCAAGCGTCGGGCATAGTTGGACAGATGGAGTGATGGACTGCTGGACTGACAGGCTGACGCTGACACTGAATAGTTATTTGACTAGACTAAAAATCTTTTGCCGATGATAGCCGCTAGGGGGCACTTTCTGGGGAAGGGCACAAAAGGACATGTTTAAATTTTCAATGTAATTGCATCTATTTACCATTCTTATTCATTTTCCATCCTCAGGACATGATGTTTCTCCGGAACATATTGTCTTGACATATTGTCGTTCGTTCTTCTGGTACATTCACCCAGGTGAGCACATGGTCCTGAAAATTTCATTCCTTTTTCTCAGGCGAAAACACGATGAAGTGTGGTTATGATGAATTCTACGACAAGGAGAAGTCTGCGTGCCTTTCATGTTCCATTCCCTGTAAAATCAGTGACGAGGTCTGCAGGACAGTGGGCTGCAATGGTAAAGTACATACTCATGGTCGAAAAGAGATATTCCATGAATATTCTCTAAATTCATGTCGACTTTCCTGTGAGATCGCCAAGATAGGCCTTACAAAAAATAAATTCAAAAATATGTGTAAAGAAGACGGATGATTTAATATTCTGCCTGAAATAAACAAAACACATCAGCCACATTTTTCTTTTATTCTCAGTAACCTTAAGCTGTAGTCGTGACGAATACTTCTCAAAGGCAGATCGTACGTGCCTTCAATGTTCGCGTCTTTGTTTGGGGCATCCCTCAGCTTGCAACGGTAGTGTATGCGGAGGTAAGTAACGAACATGTGTTCCAGTTCAGGCGCGGATCCAGGGCGGGGGGGGGATCGAAGGCCCCCTTTCGGCCAAAAAATCTGTAAAATCGAAATTTGGAGCAAATCATTGAAATTCACCGCAGATTTCAGTGTTTCTGGCACATGCGCCTCTTTTCCGAAATTGTGGATCCGCACCTGCAGTTGGGAACTATAGCCTAAATTCACCACAGATTAATCCAATGAACCATTCGTTTTCATAGACAGTAGTGCGCAAAAATATTAGAACACTTGCCATGAACGGGAAAACGAAGTCTTATTTCAATAAAATATACCAAATTTAGCCATGAAACCATCGTTTCTTTCATAATGGAACCTTCAACCATATTCATCATTGCATAATGAATGTTCCAGAGACACCTGCATGATACCTTTGTCAATTTCTGGAGAACATACATGTACTGCATTTTGGAAATGTCGAATAACTCCAAGGAAACTCTCTGGAATAAGCTTCTGAGAGCCTGGAATAGCATTGGGGTTGAAACTCTTAGAAAATACATAGACACAATGCCAGAAAGATGCGCTGCTTTGACTGCTGCCAAGGGGGCATACTATATTGGAGTAAAATACTTTTAAAAAGAAAGAACTCGAGCGATAAATTCGTGAAAGATTCTTAGTACCTTTTCCTTTTCCTTTTGCAATGGCAGGAAAGTGAAATCCAGGCTCCACACCGAAATGTTTAGTGTACACAAAACCAGCCATGGGCGCAGCCATCTTTGATGCAATGCATTATGCCCATGAGTAGCCAGGACTCTGTATAATAATGCGACAAAATTGTCAGATATTTCCTAAAATCTCTTGTAGTGCTCGTGGTGGTGTTATGGGCATCCGGGCGTGCCACAAACGGCGTTGTCTTCGAAGGGATCAAACAAGCAGTTTTCTACCAGGCCCACAAAGGTTGCTTGATAAAGAAGCTTTTAAACCAGTTGACATGATACATTCTTAGCGGCCTGGTCTCAATAAGGAGGTTTTTATTTCAATCAGGCATTAGTTCTAGTATCCGCGCGACAGCAACTTCAACTTTATTGTGAGCATAGCTATACTTACTAACTATGCAATGATACCATTGCCAAATGTATTCATTGCCTACCAAAAAAAGCTGTCGGTTTTCATGTGAACTCGGCGCGACAAAATTACTCTGGCCAAGCCCACATCAATCATTATTCATGGGCTCAAACCGGCGCATTGTGTACGAGTGACACAAGGCCTATTGCGCCTTACAGTCATCTAACTTTTGTCCACTGACAGCACCTTACCTCACTGCTAATAATTATGTGAGCCAACCAGTGGATTGGGGTGAATCCTAATCAACACGTCATAGCAACACGCTGCGCGAGGTGGGTTTGGACACGAGAAATTGATTCTACCTTTGAATGCCGGCCCAAGCCGACCAACTAATGGGCATGCGCAAGACCTACTGCGCATGCGCAGCGTAGTACACATTGCTACTGTGCAAAACATTTCGGTGTGGGCTCTGGGACCAAATAAAACATTACTTACTGTAACTTTTGCAACTTGCTTGACAAATCTCAAGCTTGGATGCGGTCTTTTAGTTCCCCTTGTAAAGGCACAAGGTACATGGCACCACGGCTTACTGTTCCATGCGACGGACGTGAAGAGGCAGAGAAGAATAATCCCAAATGGCCCGGGCTGGATTCGAACCTCAGCCTGGGACCTGCTGCTTGCTGAATGGACATGATAGCATCTAGGCTATCAACGCGCCTTTGTGTTCATGTCTTGTTTATGCTTCCTAAGGGACACAGCTGATAGCCATAGTATTTTGATCAAGGTTGCGCTCCTGAACATACTTGCATTTAGTTCTTGTATATTTTCTTTGTGACTCGCGACCATTTGTATTGGTCAAATAAATACAAAATATTTCCTTCATCATCGATTGATTGTTCGAGCTTTTTCTTGCTGCAGGTTACCTATATCCACGCACAACGACTTCGATTTCGCTTAATGAAGATATTAATTACTGGTCCGTAGTTATACCGATTATATCCATCTTACTGATCTTACTGATAGTGATCGGCATTCTATTGAAACGTAAGTGTATGTTTTGAATCCCAGACTTCCTCACGATACCCCCTTGTATCCATTCACCATTAACATGCAATTAAATATCTCAGCTCTTTGCAAACATTCGCTGAGAGACAGGCCATGTCTGTCACTCACAAGAACCTGTGTTGGTAGTGTGACCCAGGTCAAATTATTAAAATTGACTCGACCTATTTCTGTTTGGTGTTATTTTGATCAAGGACATCATTCACAAAATTCAGTCCAGATATCAAGGTGATTTTTCTCCTTTCCTTGTGGTGAGGGAGCCATAAGTTCTAGCAAGAATATATAAGTACCAAGAATATACAACTCCGAATAGTGCCAAAAAGTGAGTTTACTAATTTGCCTCTGGTGATCCTGTAACTGAAGGGATCTTAGTTGGTGAAGGATTTTTGTGTGGAAAAGATCTTTACGAACAAAATGACACCTCCAATAGTTATATGCACTCAGAAATAACCGAGCTACAGAACAGTTTTGAATTGACCATATATTTTTGAAAAATTGATATTGTACTTGATCTCAGGGTCGGGCACTCTGACCTATACAACAAATCCATGGTTTCACCAAAATCAAAAAAAAATTGTATGCCAGTAATATAAGAATAAGTACATAAGAATATTGATGATATTCTAAATAATACAATTCAGTCAACAACCGTTAAATCTAAACACTGGTTATTTATTTAGAAGACCTATAATTACCGTACGCCCTCTATTATCAGAAAAAGTAACTTAATGCCCACCCTTTTGATTGATTACTAAGTTGTACATTCTTGGTACTTATATATTCTTGGTTCTAGAGAGGTGATTTGTCAATAAGATCCCAGGTCCCTTGTACTTGTCGAGTTCATTTAAACCTACATGTATCAATTTTGGAGTCTCTTTCGTGTCTCTGTGGCAGTTCCATTTGTGTCACTCTTCGCAATTGCTTCAGAACATAACCGTATTTTTCTTCTTAGCACTTTTTAAACACTATAAAAAACAGGGTTCGAAATACACCAGAAACGCTCAGTTGTGAGTCTACAATCATTGTCAAGGAGTGAAAAATAGAAAGTTAGCGTGAAACTGCCCTTAGGTCTGCCGGCTACCCAGTGTTATCGATGTTTTGGGAACCCGATGATTTTTCGTTATTACCCTCCTTATGTTATATTTACAGGCAAGATTATTACATGTACATGGTTACAGAAATGTTACAGACATCTTCAACGGGACCGTCATGCAGGTACGCCTAATCCACTCAAGCTGTCTCTGAGCTGTCCATAATCAGGAGGCGGCTCTATTGTTTAGGTATCATCAGTTTTGGACAGAAGTTACAGTAAACTGTCGACGGTGTCCAAGTCAATAAATCATCCGAGTCAACAATCTGCAGCATCTGGTCTCATCTTATGGAATCTAATTGAAAATTAAATCTCTAAGCTGGCATTTCTCTAAGCTGACATTATTAGCTCACCTGTGAACTATAGTCGCCATGCGGTGTCGGTCGTCGTCCTCTAGCAGGGCACGTTTCATAACGGCTGGGGCTATTGATCTGAAACTTGGTACAAACCCCTGTCAGATGACCTGTGACACCAAGTCTCGGTCCGATTCGATTCTTGGCTTGGCTTGGCTTCGATTCTTGGCTTGGCTTGGCCACATCAAACCAAAAACACAAAAAGTGCAAGAACATCTGAACTAATGACTGCTTCTCCACATTTTTATCATAGGTGTATCTGACCTACTTTTCAGGGTAATAATAATAATAATGGTGAGTTCTTATATAGCGCTTCATAGCGTATTACGCTCTCTAAGCGCTTCACACATTATTACCCCAGCCTATGATTCAGAAACCTTTCTGTAGAAACCAAAGGGCAGCCACAATATAGCGCACACGATGGACATTTCAGGCCAGTTGAGAGTTACAGAGTGGCACAGCCGGGGATCGAACCCGCGACCTTCCGATCATGAGTCCACAGCCCTAACCATTATGCCACCGCGCTCCCCACATCCGGTATCAAAGTTCTACAAAAGTAACGAACCTGTTAGGCTGGCTGTCCATTCACGCGATTTTCGTGCGGCAGACACTCGAAAGCATTGTTTTTTTCCGCGCGTTGATCGTGGACAAAGGATGCGACATCGCGCGGCACGAAAATCGCGTGAATGGATTCTTAGCCTTACGGTTCGTCATTATTTCGCTGAGTGACTTCATATCTTGCATCAACGTGTATTAGAGGGTACATGTTGTACCTTCAAAATTTCGGCCCGATCGAACATCCAATAATGTATGCTTGCCAGGTGGCGTAACCTGAAAATCATCTACGTGCTTCAACTCAGGAACAGCTTGACCCAGAGTGCTCAACACTTGATATTTACCTCCCCTTGATGACCTTTACGTGCACGTAAAGTTTCGCCTTGATAGGACATCCAATATGGCCGTGAGGTGGCGTAGCCCAAAAATCATCAGAATGCCATAACTCAGGAATGACTTGACCCAGAGTGCTATGGCAAGCGGTTTGTTCATTTATTCCATAAACTAAGTTTTTGGTCTGGAAACTTAGTTTATGGGTCCAAAAACTAAGTTTTTGCTCGCATTACTCGGGTTTTGCTCTTGGAACTCATGTTTCAACTCCAGAACTGTAGTTCCAAGACCAGATGGACAAAAACTTAGTTTCTACTCGGCAAAAACTTAGTTTATGGATGGTAAGGCCAGAAACTTAGTTTATGCGGCTAAAAACTTAGTTTCTGAGCAAAAACTAAGTTTCCAATCTGAAACATTAGTTCTGCGTCCCCCGGAACTATCGTTATGCCCCAGAACTAACATTCTGGTCCAAAAACCAAGTTTCTGGATGCAAAAACTTAGTTTCTGGGCAAAAACTAAGTTTTTAACCGTAACCTATGTTTTATACCTCGGCTCCATTATCCATGCAACCTGTGCTCACATTATGTATTGTACGATCGGGGACGAGGTATAAAATAAAACAATAGTTCTTATAACTTGTGTTTTATATCTCGTCCCCGATCGTAGAATGCGTATACTGTGTGCCGAAGTGTGATATTGGAGCCGAGGTATAAAACATAGGTTACGGTTAAAAACTTTGTGGATGCAAAAACTTAGTTTCTGGGCAAAAACTAACTTGGTTTTTGGACCAGAATGGTAGTTCTGGAGCATAATGATAGTTCCGGGGGCCGCAGAACTAAGGTTTCAGATTGGAAACTTAGCTTTTGCTCAGAAACTAAGTTTTTAGCCGCATAAACTAAGTTTCTGGCCGTACCGTCCATAAACTGAGTTTTTGCCAAGCAGAAACTACGTTTTTGTCCATCTGGTCTTGGAACTGCAGTTCTGGAGTTGAAATATGAGTTTCAAGAGCAAAACCATAGTTATGCGAGCAAAAACTTAGTTTTTGGACCCATAAACTAAGTTTCCAGAGCAAAAACTTAGTTTATGGAATAAATGGACAAACCGCTTGCCATAGTGTGCTCAAATGTGATATGTGGCGCCTTATAGATGACCTGTTTGTGCTTTTTGCTCAATTGTTCATCTAATATAACCAATATAACTGACAAGCCTGGTGGTATCAAGGTTCACGTAGTGACGTTAATGTTTATTTATTATTAACAAAACTGGGTGCTGTCGCGTCATTAGACGCACTATAGCTACCCTACATAGAAAATAATCGACGTTAATGTCGAAAATGTTATTGCAATTGAGGGGCATGGGCCACTTCATGTACCATTTTAGAAATCCTGAAACACCCAATACCAAGATAGTTCATTGGTTTGCCACCAGAGAAGTATACCTAGACTCCAGGTAGTGCTATATCCAGGAGGCGATTACACGCTGGTGACTCAGATTTTACCGTGCGCTATGCACCTACTTCCGGTATAGCAGACGAATATATTTGTTGGGCACAAAAATGAGAATAATTCTGTCCCAACCCCTTTTACGATAAATGAAAAGGCAATTTCCAGAGTGTTTGCGAATTTTCGACCCCAACCGGGGTCTTCTTCAGGCTGGAACTTTACAATCCGAAACTCTAGAACAGTCTGAGCTGAAACCCAAATGTAGATTAGAAGTATCCCATCCAAACAGGACGTGACAGCAATTAAGGAAAGAATACAAGCCCCAAAA
>NMRB01001378.1:116386-133584 GCA_002633025.1 Notospermus geniculatus
ATCTTCAAGGAGCATGACAAATGTACCCCTCAGACAAAACGGCGAGGCATGATTTTCAATGTCAAGCCAATTTGCACCAGATGCCAAATGTTAGGTGCATGGCGTACGGTACAAGAACACCCAGCTATGTGAATGGCGTACGGTAACTTTTTCAAAAATGCGATTTTCCAGAAATCTATGGGCTTTACATCAAAATCATTCAGAGCGTAGATGAACAATATGTTGGATTATAAATTTGTCCGATAATTATACTTCTAAGAATCCTCGGAAGGAAAGAAATCCTATTTCTGTAGTCGAAACCTACTTTTCCTATGCACTTTCGCCGCGTAGATGAATATGGCTCCATTATTCACAAAAACTGTTTCGCGTAGTTGAACAACATTCCGAGTTCATTGCTTGTGTGATAGGGGCAGGGTGGTTCAGATCTCTAAAGGTACTAAAAATGTTATTTTCAAGTACTTCAAAAAATTCGTCTGCTATATCGGAAGTAGGTGCATAGCGTACGATAAAATCTGAGTCACCAGCGTGGATTAGGCCTACACTCGACGTTGCCAACATTGTTCATCCACGTTTTCTTCACAGACTCATTATTCACAGGGGTGGCAGACTAACAGTTCTACATTAATAATTCATACCTTCTCTCAAAAAGCGGCTAGTTGTTGTAACCTTCATCCCACGAAATGTGTCATTTTACACAAAGAACAAATTCGTTTGTGATGTTGATTGAAACCAAACACTCTGAAACCCGTACGCCTTACAATAACAGGCTCGTCGAGCCTGTGTTATTATGCCATGTATTGGATACCGCAAATGCACAGGGCCATAAATGCAATTTTTAGGTTAACTAATGAATCTTCTGCCCCAGTAAGAAGCAGCAAATGGATATCTACTTGTAACTTATTAAACATCAAAAGAAAGAAATAGCACTAAAATTGACACACAACGTGATAATATACAGGAAGTCAACTTCCAGATTTTGCAAATTTTCGACCCCAACCGGGGTCTTCTTCAGGCTGGCACTTAACAGTACAAGACTCTAGAATAGACTGAGCTGAGTCCCTGAAGTAGATCTAAATATCCCTGCAAACAAGATGAGTGAGCAATTAAGAAATGAATAGGGTCCAAGCCCCACAAGGTTGCTGGACCTGAAAGGGTGTCTGTAATAAATGGATGGCTGGTTGAGCTGAAAGAAAAGAGATTAATAAATTAAGGCAAGTGTGAATTCCTATACAAAACATGGCTTGTGTAGTTAAGAAAGCCGACGGACGGCTACAGAAGACAAAAGAGGCATTGTAGGCCTAAGCTAAAGCCTGCACACTCTAAACAAATTGATATGAAAACATATGAATGTGGGAAAGATTAAGAAAATGGAGACTGCAAATTACAGAAATGATGGAAAGAATAGGAAAATAATAGGAAGGGGTAAGGGAAAACAAGGGAAAAATAAGCCTACACCAAAGTTAAAGTTATTAAAGTTATTCACTAAAAGTTCATCTTTATCGAAGGTTATCCGATTTTATTGGTTTCCATTACAGGGTGTTTCCAAAAAAGTATACATTTAGAAAATTGTCTCCCGATTTTCTATTGTATGTCTCATTATAGTCAAATGTTGGACAGAACAGCACTATATTCTCAAAATAATCCTGAAAAACTGTCTCAAGTATTAAGTCAAGAATAAAGTGTGTCTTAATTCCCACAATTCGTCACTCCTGAAATAATTGCGTTATATGGCTCAAAAATAAATTCCTGAGTTTGGGACTCATTTTAGTTCTTTTCACTGCGATCGTTAGTTCATTTTTTGGCCGATGAGTGGCGCTGTGATCTTTAGTAGTTCTTCCCATCACCGATAGATGGCGCCGCCGGCGAAATTTTAGTTTTTGTAATTGCCTCTAGGTCGTGCTGCAATCGTTAGTTCTTAAAATCGCCGATAGTTGGCGCTCGGGTGCGTACAATGTACGGTTTAAATGCGCCGGCTAGAATGTATTCCCGGGAAATTACCAAAGACAGCAGTGCCTTTTGTGGAATTTTTGATTTCTTAGACGAAGTCCACTATCTAATTTCCTGTGAATATTTCAAACACTAACGAGTCAAATTTTTCCCAAATTTACAAGATTTAAGTTTTTTACCAGGAAAAATTTCATAGTATCTTAAACTATAAGTCCCGCACAAAAATCTTTGATCTTTTTCAGCTATTCGGAGATGTAAAATTATTATTGACGACACGACTGTGTACCTGTCAGTCTGTGCATCCTCTGTATACCCTTAAGGGGTCATTTGAGATAATAAATATGTTTATGTTACGGTTATATTGATTAATGGTTCTCATTGCATTAACAGAGCATAGGGCTATAAATCCATGTGAGTTCATGCGTGGGCTCGAGCCCAAAGGGCGGGTTTTGTGCAAAGGGCTAAAAAAGGAGTGAAAATTAGTCACGGCGTGACAAAATTTGTTGTGAAAGGGTGGAAAATTAGTCACGGCGTGACTAGTAAAAATGGGGTGTAAAAAACGGTAATTTTCGGGTGTCTACTGTGCGTAAATAGGGAGTTTTCGCAAATCCCCCTAAACGTCGCTGACGCGAACTTCTATCCTATTGTTTGCTGCTGCCTTCGTGGTATCGAATAATGGGATTGGCGTTCGCGTTGGTGTTTCGGGGGCTTTGCGAAAACTCTCTATTGTTATTAATCGTCGTCGTCTATCCAGATCCCCTCAGTTCCTATATACTATGATTTTCAGGTTACGCCACCTGGTGGCCATATTGGTTGTCCGATCAGGCCGAAACTCGGTATTTTTGAAGGTACCCCTCTGATACACATTTATGCCAGATATGAAGTTGCTCGGTGAAATAATGACGAACTGTGGCAGGTTCGTTACTTTTGTAGAACTTTGACCTCTGTGAAAGTTATCAAATCAGAAACCTATTATATATTACATAAGTTATGTATTCTAATTAGATACACCTATGACAAAAATTTGGAGATGATCCAGTCATTAGTTCAGGAGTTATTGCACTTTTTTTTATTTTGCCACCTGGTGGCCAAGCCAAAAATTGAATCGGATCGAAACTTGGTGTCATAGTTCACCTGACCTACCAAGTTTCAGATCAATAGCCCCAGTGGTTACGAAACATGCCGGGCTAACAGACTACGACGACAGACGACGTCGGACATCGTGGGCCTATTCGAATACTCGTTCTTGGCCACACTCGTGATGACCTAGTTCATGTAGTTCTTGACTCAACTCGAGAACCGCAGTCTCGAACGCCGAGAACGCAACTTGAGTCGGGCCAAGAATGTGTTCTTCTCAACCCTCCGCTGACATGGCTGAGTGGGGAGTGAGGAGAACACTTCTCTTGACCCGACACGGGTTGCGTTATCCGCGTTCGAGACTGCCGTTCTCGAGTTGAGTCATTAGAGAGGTTAAGAACTTGAATGCGAACGACAAACGTGAACGGGAATGACGTCATTGTCGTTCCCGCGAAAAAAAATCGTATATCTGGTTAAGAAGTGAATTAACCAGGAATGTGAACGCAATCTATTGTTTAAGTAATTGGACATGCATTGTTCGTGTGTCTCGAACAATGGCAGTTTATATTGACAGTACAATCTCCGACACTGAGGTCAGAGGGTTTCACTTAACTTACTCTGCCACCTGCAGGTCCGGACTATTTCAGCGGAGGATCGTATATATAGGTCACAGTGGCTTTCCAGTAATGCCAAATGGAATTGAAGTATTTCATGGTTTTATCCACAAACGACACCTATGTGACCCAAATTAATTCGCGTTCTTGTCCATGTTCAAACGACAAATCGCCTCTTTCTACGTTCACCTCGTCCGAGAACACAATCGGGTGGCGAGAAGCAGTGACGCAATGCAAGACTTTATAGGCCACGGTTAGTAGTTATGCAATGGGAACAGTGTTGCCGGCATAAATTGAGCGTGGCCTAACTGACCCCCCTACAAACATTACATTATGCCTATTGGATTGATTCCTTGAATATGGGGTTCACAGCCAAGACCTCCTTAAGAAGATCTGTCGTGGCTATTCATTCGGATTACCTAAGCCCGGGACCTCCTTCAGGACAAAAGATTTAAAAAGAGGAATTCCTGTACAAGAAACGGTGTTCGAACGCGACTGGGTTAGTCACGTGGCAGCCTACTGACGTCACTCGCCTTCATGTTTATCGTTCGCATTCAGGATCTTAACCTCACTAACTGGGCCAGCAGGAGTGTGGTCTAGAACGAGGATTCGAATACGCCCACTCTGACGACTATAGCTCACAGGTGAGGTAAGAAGGAGAAGAAGGGACTCAAAGGCAATGTACGACATTTCATTTCTGGCTACAAGTGCAAATGAGGTTCATTCATTACTCTAATCTATCAAGTGGACCGAGAGTAAAAGACAGTTTTCACTCCGACGTGCCATTACTGTTACCGGTAACTAAAATATGAATATATAGAACTATAATATATCGGGTGGCCCAGAAAAACGATAACACTTTTTAAACTAAAATAATTCAAAAACTATTTTGTGTATAACTTTCAAATTTTACAGGTGGTAAGATAGGCATGTGTGACAACTCCACCTAAAATTGCAGGTCCATAGCATAAAAAGTCTGAAAATTATGACGTTTTGAAAATTTTCGGTCAAGACAAGAAATGCCGGTCTGAGAAATTACATCAGACCTACCCCAGTTCACATGACCAATGGACAATGTGTCCCCCGTCTTACTCAAAGACGACACACAAGCAGACTGACTCAGAATTATCTGGAGGAGGCAACTCTTCACTTTATAAGGAATGTTGAGTGGCCGCCACAGTCACCAGACTTGAATCCTATGGATTACGCCTTGTGGAACAGTCCCTTGGAAAAGGTTTACGAAGGGCGGACGAAACCATTCACGGAAAATGAACTGAAGGAGAGAATTCGGGAGAAATGGGTAGAAATAAGCTTAGAAGAAATAAGAAATTCGATTTCCGGCTGGAAAAAAGTGCTTGCGTGCCGTCTTTGAGCAAGACGGGGGACACATTGTCCATTGTTCATGTGAACAGAGGAAGGTCTGATGTAACTTCTCAGACCGGCATTTCTGGTCTATACCGAAAATTTTCAAAATGTCATAATTTTCACACTGTTTTTATGCTATTGACTTGCTATTTGGGGTGGAATTGTCAAACATCCCTATCTTACTACCTGTAAACTTTCAAAGTTATACATACAATAGTTGTTGAATTATTCTAGTTTAAAATGTGTTATCGTTTTTTCTGGGCCACCCGATATAATATAATATAAATAAAATATATAGAACTACCGTTAAACGGTAGCGCCCAAATTAGCCGCGCCAAAAATAAGAAACGTAAAAAAAATTTGAAAAAAAGTTTTGAATTTTTTTTGAAAATGTTTTTTTTTTAAATTTTTTTCTCTCGTTCCGCTGTCTTACGAGCATGATGATCCTATGGCGAATGACGGGAACGAAATCAATGATTTTTGCAATGGTAGGGCCGATAAAGGGCCCGGAGCTATCTCAGAAGTGGGCAGAATACCTAAGGGCGGCGTCTGCTTTGGGAATAACATCTGAAATAACTAAGAAAAGATTTAATAATAAAGATTTCATTTGTGAGCATCACTCAATCTTGCTGTTTTTTCTTATAAGATGTCTTCATATTATCTGTACCCATCATGTAAGGCAGGCGCGGCCGCGCAAAAATGCGCCCAAAATAGGCCTTTTGAAAATAGCTGGTATGCCCTCATCCTGGAAATTGAAAACTCTGCTGTCTCCACCCAATTGAAAAGTCTTTTGATATTTGGATTAATAATAACATTTGTTGCAAGTGAGCAAGCTGAACACACAGATGATGACACAATCCAGGGGTGGATCACGATCCCGGAAAAGAGGGGGCGCACTCATCCTTAGAATCTCATTTACGGTCGTAGCCTCCCTTAGCGCGAGAAGGGGAGCCGGTTGTGAAGACCCTAGGCGCGAGGATGGGGCGCACTGTGCTAGAAACATTGAAATATGCGGTGAATTGCAATAATTTGCTCCAAATTTCAGAGGAAGAAGAATCCATGACTCAACTGCAGCAAGCAACGAAAGAAAATGAAAATCGCAAGGTAAGCAGTGCTGTCAGGAAATGTGTTCAGGATAGGTTCTTGGACACACTTGACACTAGATGGCGTTATCTTCTATAACACCACTAGCGCAGGTGCTAGGTTTCCATCTTGAAAGTAGTGCAGATTACTACGTTTTTAACAATCGTGAACAGGCTAGCCGTGTCACCGCCAACCCACTGGCATCTACGCTAGATGATAGATGATGTTGAAAAGTGGTGCTGTTGGGTTCAAGGTGAATATTTTCAGACTAAAAGGACTTCGTGTTGATAACAAGTGGTATTAGAAATGAACTGATTACTAATTAGAAAGAACTGTGTGATTAGGCCGACCGAACTATTTCTACATGGGCGCGCCGGCAAAATCCAAAATGGCGGCAGTCCACCTACGCTAGTGGTGAAATGAGACACGATATTTCGCCGCTAGTGTCAAGTGTGGTTCTTGGAGTGTTGAATGATGATTGATCCTCGAATGCCACAGATACTCACGAAGATCTCGGTCCATATGATATCAAGATTTTACGCAATTTTTGGCCTCAAAAGCAAAAAAGTGCCACGCCTAATCTTCTGGGGTATCTCGTAAAATGCAAGTGAAGTCTTGGAAGACGCCAGTCGTAAGCCAGAATGGGCCCATTATAATGAGGAGGGCGATTTTTAGCTGACCAAAGGTCAGCGGAGCTAGTCAAATAGCTATTCAGTGGCGTCAGCCTGTCAGTCCATCTGTCAAACTACGCCCGACGTTTTGTAATCGTAATAGCTAGGCTAATAGGTAGGCCTGGGTGAAATCTCGTAGGAAATAAATGAAATGATCCATGGATCATGTGCTCACCTGTTGGACATAATAGTGTAATGACAGAAGGAGGTACATATCAGTTATGGGCAATCTTGGTCAAGTCATTCCCGAGTTACAGGACTTTGATGATTTGGAGGTTACGCCACGTGGCGGCCATATTGGATGTCCGATCTCGCCGAAACTCGGCAATTTTGAAGGTACCCCTCTAATACATGTTTATGCAAGATATGAAGACGCTCGGTGAAAAAATGAAGAACTATAGCAGGTTCGTTACTTTTGTAGAACTTTGACCTCTGTGACCTTGAAAAGTAGGTCAAATCAAAAACCCGTTATATGTGTTATGTATCCTAATATCAAGTAAATATCAAGTTTGAGCACTCTGGTCAAGCCGTTCCTGAGTTATAGCACTTGGATGAGTTTCAGGTTAGGCCACCTGGCGGCCATATTGGATATCTGATCGGGTCGAAAGTCGGTACTTTTGAAGGTACCCCTCTAATACATGTTTATGCAAGATATGAAGACGCTCGGTGAAAAAATGAAGAACTATAGCAGGTTCGTTACTTTTGTAGAGCGTTGACCTCTGTGACCTTGAAAAGTAGGTCAAATAAAAAACCCGTTATATGTGTTATGTACCCTAATTAAATACACCTATGATAAAAATTTGGAGATGATCCAGTTGTTAGTTCCGGAGTTATTGCACTTTTTATGTTTTTGGTTTCTGCCATCTGGCGGCCAAGCCAAGAATCGAATCGGACCGAAACTTGGGCTGAAAGGGTAAATGTCGTCCTGGGTATATACAAAGATTACCCAGGATCTCAATCTTCACTAAAACAATACCCTGGGTGTAGTTTCGGTAGCCGAACATCACCCAGCATCCGCAATCGGTGCCTAGGAACGAGTCCTATTTAGAAATCCCGTGGAATCTCGCGGTTTTGCGCCGCGGTAGGCCTACTTGTTGAGAGTTAGCTGTTCATGACATTCTTCAGGCTGTCACGTGACCACGGGCGAGACAACCTCGAATCCACGTGTCATACTACGATGCTGGGTGATGTTCGGCTACCGAAACTACACCCATGGTATTGTTTTAGTGAAGACTAAGATCCTGGGTAATCTTTGTATATACCCAGGACGACATTTACCCTTTCAGCGAAACTTGGTGTCATGGTCATCTGACCTAGGGGTATGTACCAAGTTTCAGATCAATAGCCCGAGCGGTTACGAAACGTGCCCTGCTAACGACTAACGACGACGACGGATGGCGCATGACGACTATAGCCCACAGGTGAGCTGCAAATGAGGGTGATTTGACCTATATAATGCACACCAGGGGCGCGTTTTGGGTAAAAAAAAATATCGCAATATCAACCCCTATGATAAATACATGTATGTAGACAAAAAGTGATGGGATAGATAGGTTGATATTTTCTACATCAGTTCAAAGGGAAGTAAGTGTCAGATTTGTCCACCAGGGGGCGCTATTGAACAAAAAACGGGTGTTTGAATTTCCTGCACTTTGGTTTCTGACGTCATCCGTATTGGGAGTTCTGGGCTATATTCATAAAGGTACTTAAGTCTAAGTGTGGTACTTATCTTTTGTGTTGAACAAAGGATAAGTGTCACGCTCAGATTTAAGTAGTTTTATGAATATGGGTCCTGCATCCAGAAATTCAGTCGGCTGGATTGAAGGAGTGTGGCAGAAATAAGCAATCAAACGCCAGGTAAGTTCCTTTTACATCATACACACTGTTAGAAATAACAGAAGATTTTACAGAAAATCTGTGCAGCAGAGTCCCCAGGACGGTTCTGTAAAATTACAGACCTGATCTGTAAAATTACAAACTTAAATAAATGTCAACAGAGATTTGACTGGAGGCTGACCAAATTATATTTTCATACTGGCCTCAGAAGGCATCATTATGGGATGTCCAATGGAGTCCAGCCAATACAGGAAAACATTAATCATACCATTAAAAAATTATGTAAATTTACAGAAAGTGCTGGGGACTCTGCTGCAGGGAATTTCTGTAAAATTACTGCAGAATTACTACTGTAAATTTAATAATTTCTAACAGTGCACACTAAACTCCCCCCGCAGTTTCAAACCGCTACCCACGACGCTATCCGCGTTTAGAAACTGTCATTGTTGACGCCAATCTGAATGTATGACCAACAGACGGCGCTCGCTGTCCGATTCGGGGAATCCCCATATGGGAATCCGCACGATACTTGGCAGTAAAACCACGGACCTGTATTACTGACGGGATAGGCAACTCTGACGTCGCCAAGTGCACAACTCTACGTGATGACGTACGCCACCTGTGTTAGAATTGACTCGCGGCCGTCCGATCGGCCGACTCGGATATATACGAGCACTGCACCAAAAAACGGTGACATCTTAAAAAGTAATTCGTTTCATACTTAAATCTAGGTATCATGACATTCAGTATTTATCTATCGAAACGATGCGGGCCAATTTACCGACATATTATCCCATCGTTTCTTGTTTACTTCAACTGAAATGGGCAGACTTTTCTCGAATGCATGCACAGCCGCCATCTTGAATCGGACGGTTTCATGAAGGCTGATCAGCGGCGGTCACTTTTAAGCGGCGATTAATCCATAACCTGTAAAATGCTAAACATAAAATCTCACGTCATAAAAAAGCCTATTGCTTACTTTAACATTCAACGTCTTTTAAAAAGAAAGTTATGCCTTCACAGTAGAGATAATGCAGCGTGATAGGGGAATTAACACAGGTGGTTACATGACACGCCCGAGTTGCCTATCCCGTCAGTATACAGGTCCGTGGTAAAACGGACCAAATTAGTGACTCTCGGCCAGCTTTCATGAGGCAACTGGATTATATAGCCTTCAAATGTCCAAAAAGTGGGTGCACACTAACAGGTCCACCCAGCTAATTTTTCAAAAAAATGGCGGCCGCTATTATCGCAAACTGTCTATGACGCATCTAGGCCGACCATATGTATACGTAAGTCTTTCATCATCCGCTGCTCTGGTCCGCTGCTCTGGCTTGTAGACGCTTTGTAGACGCTTGTGGACGCTCTTTAGTACGACCCACAATTTCCGTAGGCCTTCGGCATGTATGTTCAATTTTATCGTGGAGAAATATGCTTCAAAGTTCCCTTTCTCGCCCAAAGTTTACATTGAGAAGGGGACCAGGTTTACCCAAAACCGTACTTGAGAGATGTGTGAAGTTTCAAAGGCACATATTCGGCAGTTGTCTTTATTTCTGTGGAAGTTTGATTTTTAGTAGGCGTAGATACTACAAGAAGTAGATTGAGCACTGTTTGAACAAATGAAATGGTCCATGGACCATGTGCTCACCCGTTTGGACATAATATTGTAATGACAGACAGAGCTGAGGTACATGTCAGTTATGAGCAATCTGGGTCAAGTCATTCCCAAGTTGCATGACTTCAATGATTTTTGGGTTATGCCACCTGGCGGCCATATTAGATGTCCGATAGGGCCAAAACTTCGCATGCACAAGGTCATGTAGAGGGAGCCACATAGCACATTTGAGCGTTCTGGGTCAAGTCGTTCCGGAGTTATTGCACATTGATGATTTTCGGGTTACGCCACCTGGCGCGGCCATATTGGAAGTTTAATCAGGCCAAAATTTGACGTGCTTGTCAATCTCATCGAGAGGGGGGTAAATGTCAAGTTTGAGCACTCTGGGTCAAGCCGTTCCTGAGTTATAGCACTTGGGTGATTTTCATGTTACGCCACCTGGCGGCCATATTGGATGTCCGATCTGGCCGAAAATCGGTGTTGTTGAAGGTACCCCTCTAATACACTTTTATGCAAGATATGAAGACGCTCGACGCAGCGGTTCATGGGCTCGCCGCCAGGCGATAAAACGGCGTAGCCGGCGAGTCACATTCGTGAACCAGGTCGTCAAATTGCCTTAGTCTGAGATTTGTCGGGCTGAGCAATTTTAGTTCCTTGGTTAACGGCCATGTCCGCACCAACCAACGTCAGTTTTTCAACCAAAAACAAACCGAATGAACTGTTGGCACTACGAGAAGTTGAAAACAATGTGAATAGAAGGAACCAAATTTATCAACGAGCCCCATTTCGGCCGTTTAATTGTTGCAGTTAGTGACGCACAACAAACAATTTCCGCCCCACCGGAGGATTTTGGTACTAATCTGGCGCTACAGAATCAGCCGAAGAACGTCAGTTTCGTATGGTATAATAATGTTCGGGCTAATGTTTTAGGACACATATCAGAAGCAAGCTCCACGGTCACGCAGCCTGTCAACATATATATTTGGTTTCCGTCACTAGGCCCCTGTGCAGCAATTAAAAGCTGCCCATATCACCACCGCACTGTTGCTTCAATCAGCGGCTAACTCTGCATGACAGCAGATGATCAGGTGCACGTACGCCTACATTCATGACATGCACACTACAGTGCGCTATAAACATGTACGATCCGGTGTTCTTATGAACCCACGCTAGGGTACATTTCCCTAGCGTGGGTTATAAGAACTCACTTAGGCACATCGCCATCACCAACCAGTTGCAGTTCATCACTTAGTGATCTATATCAGCAATTTTCGTCTAACTGATGTTATGCAGCACTCCCACACTAGAACAGCTATATGTGTCAGTCAATCTGTCATCCAATGCATGCATTCTCCATGACACTCTCTCTATGCCGTCCTTACCCCCGCTGTTATATACCCTAATTAGATACACCTATGATAAAAATTCGGAGATGATCCAGTCATTAGTTCAGGAGTTATTGCACTTTTTGTGTTTTTGGTTTTGACCTCCTGGAGGCCAAGTGAAGAATCAAATCGGACCGAAACTTAGTGTCATAGGTCACGTGACCTAGGGGTATATATGTACCAAGTTTCAGATCTATAGCGCCAGCGGTTACGAAACGTGCCCTGCTAACGGACGACGACGACGTCGGACGCCGGACTGTGCACCATGACAAAAGCTCACAGGTGAGCTAAAAAGCGTGCCTTTGCATCTAGTTAACCGAATTGGCTCCAGAGGCACCTTAGACCTCTTACAGATCACCCAAACCATGCCACGAAGAGAGCACCGAACAAAAGGATTGACGTTTGCGTTGGCGTTTCGGGGGGTTTGCGAAAACTATATTATGATGAGGAAAACCTGGTGTGAGTAAATCATGCCAGACCACCAGTAAATCAAGCAATCACTGTTATTTAACCTCGGTTCATCCCGACTCCTACCTTAAAATATAAACAGCTCCGTCCCTGGTTCCGATAACCCTGGATATTTCAAGCTGTTGTGCCCAGGGTTTGTATTTGAACTTCACAGAAACCTCTTGACTTTCAAACAGGACACGCGATAAGTCAGACAATAACCACCATCGATTGACATACACAAATAATTTATATCTTTGCCAAGTGTTTCTTTTTTATTGTGACTGAGGACCTTCGCACTGTCCCAGACGTTCCTGCCGACCTGTACACTCTTGTTAAAAAGTAAAAAAGACAGTTATGTTTCCCATTCTTTTGAGATGTCAATGGTCATTTATGGATAAGACTGCCATATTATACACAGAAACATGTTGCTGAACTGACGACCAGCCTACCATACCAAATTTAGGAATCTGTGGTAAATTATCATGGAAATATTAGAATTTCAAAATATCAAGAAAATTCACAGTTTTTTAGTATCCAAAATTTTCATTTCCAAATTACCTCGATATTATTCCCTAATGATTTCTTAGAAATTCTGTGAATTTGTTTTCGAAAAATTGCTTTTTGTTTTCAGGAAATATCAAAATTTCTTCAGAAAAACATGATATATTTATGGGGCATGATGGAGTAATCAGAACGAACTGTTATGTTATCGTGATGAGTTGACGAGGGGAAAAATGAGAACCATCGAATTTTGTAGAATATCAAATTCATAAAAAAACGATGATATTCTGATATACATGTATCTGGAAATGAGAAATGATTTTTAAAACATTTCTTAGAAGTTTCTTCACAGAAATTCATAGGATCGACTCAGGAACGATATCACGTTGATTTTGAACTCAAAATCCCGACTTCTGAAAAATGATTTTTTTCTTGATATTTGGTGATCATGATATTTTAGTGATATTTTGCCAGAAACCCTCAATTTCATAAAGCGATCTTTGTGACATCATTATAGGTCATAACACATGTAGAGGTTGAAACCATCTATGTTAGAGAGCTTTTGCAGAGAAAAACGGTTTGCAATAAAGCAACATGAAATAGAACCGGGTTTCTAAGGTGAAAGACATCGCTTCCTACCAGATTCGAAGCCACGGAATTCCTTGATTTAGGCATCAATCGCCAGCACTAAGGGGCAGCTGAGCACGCCTTAACCACTAGGCCAAATCGCTTTTGCAATAAAGCAACATATTTTTATCAAAAGCCTCATTCCAACGGTGATAGCTATTCTTTGTTATCATTTTTATAAGGATTCCTTATGCATAACACGCATAACAATTTGTATGTTTTTATAGTCTAAAGCCGGTGACAGACTGGCGCATACGCAGCGCGTCCTGCAGGCGTTCCGCCAATCAGATTCTTCGGTAGGTGTTTTGGTCCGTGTTACGGCCTCCCTGATTGGTTGAACGCTTCCCGACGCGCTGCTTACGCGCTAGTCTGTCACCGCCTTAAGTCAGCCTAACTTCAACAAGGGCGAAATGCCAGGCCTGTGCAACAGACACTATATAAAGTGAACACAATGATTAAACTAGAATTGAGAATTGACTGAAAGTGAATTCATGACCACACCACAGATGTTTTTGCCAGAAGCTGGTTTGTTATGTTGACGTAAGATGGCGGTGTTCGAATGCTGCATCTGTGACGACGAACAGGCGAACGATCGATCAGGATGTAGGCCTACACGTCATCATGACGTTGTGCACAACATGTACAGGTACGACGTCCTGCCATGCACAGATATCATGTTTCTACGCTCGGTTATACAATGTGTACCAGAAGAAAGGAAACCGAGATTAGTTTGTTAATTTCTTGGACTTGGCTAAATATTTTGGTAATTGGCAAATACCATATATTATCTAATGATGGCATCTTTCTTATGACACCAAGAAATCCAATTTACTGTCACAGGTGACTGAGGACGAAGCAGTTCAGTCAACCATGTCAGAACTGAAGAATTATCTGTTCAACTGCATAAATTTTTCCCATTTTTTTATAAATTAGGCAGAGAAGGAAAACAATAGGATTACGCAAAGTCAACATCTCTGCTCTCCAAATCGGACCCCTCTGAAACGCGTTTCACAGGGGTCCGATGGGTCGGTGGAGCCTAAGGGATGTAAATGTAATGATAATGATTACAATATTAATCATGGCCGAAGAAATAAAATAAAAATTGTCATCAACGTGTTTGTTGAATGCAGTGACGTCAGTACCATAATATGCTGGTCGTCTATTATGTTCTGGAGACAACTTGGATGTACTTTGAAAGTGCCTTATGGTTGTTTGTATTTCTCTTGACCACCATCGTGGCATGATGGTGTTTTCAAGGCTGGAATCTCCAGTGTTTGTTCTTGCAGTTCGTCTATTACTCTGTTCACGAGTAATTCTCTTGCTTCAGCCAAGAGTTACTCTAAGTATTTTAAATTTTCATTTGTATAAACCTGCATTGAAACGTACATTCATCATTCGGATCCCCGTAACACCGCTACATGTCTCAGTCCACGTATCCAGTCTTGCACGGTGTCGCTATCAAGGCACCACTTGAGAAGCACCGTGTGAGTAGCCCTACCTGGGGCATGAATCAACAAGCCACAGTGTGATATGTTGGTGACCTCAATGCTCAATTGTTTTATAAACCTTTTTATGTCAAGAAAAGCGGTCGTCGGTATTTCACTGCGACAACGCTGTGATTTAAGTTTCTCATTTTGGATTATTGCAAAAAGAACTAGGTAAGGTGCACGAGTTTTTAAGGAATTTCCGTTTTAAAGTGTGATCTTCTTGATGCCGGTAATTATCATCACATCGTTATTTCATTCTGATTCACTTTCATTCGCTTTTATTATACAACTAGCAAATACCCGTGCTGCGCACGTTGTTGAGTGAAGCCATGTATTTTACTGGGACTCCTTTGATTGCACCGTGGTGAGGAAGTGGCCTGCATGTGGCAATTTTGGTGATGAATGGATAGTGGGTGTGTGTACAGTACTATAAGTGCACTATGGCGGAGTTGGTTTGTGCGGTGTTTAAAGCACCTCTGGGTAGACAACATTTCGTGTCGAGGAGAGATCGCCCTCTCTACCACATAAAGCCACGTGCACGACCGGGGATCGAACCCGCGACCTCAGTGGTGGCAGGTGCCGATGTTACCACTGCGCCACCCCGACACAGAAAGGGTGGTGTTACAACAACAACTTTAAAACATCAAACTCCCCCTCCCCCCAAAAAAACAACTTGCATTCAGAACCTTTTACTCCTGACGCGGTCCACGGGGTGTCCTCTGGCCCAACAGTGTTTGGTCGCAAATTTTCTCATGAATTGTGTCCCTTTCATGCCTCAGAAATAGTGCTATAAAAGGGCATGGGCTGTTAAGGAGATGACATGCAAGACTTGTGTGTGTACTGAAAAAGGAGAACAGCCTCAGTGAAGTGTTTTGTTGAACATGATGAAATAGATCATCAGCCTTGTTGAACATTAATGATGCAACTCAATTAGACTCATTCAACCTTGCCACTTCTGTGAACTTTTGAGAACTTTCAGGGTGGAGTATTGTAGAATGCTATCCAATAGATATATTGCGCTGGAAATGGGCGAAGATCATTGTCTACATCACAGAGCAAATTGCGTTCAAAAGATGCGTCGTCTGCTATGGGTGGACAGGAAAATGAGACCAGCTTCGCTGGAAAAGCCAAGCGAAGATACAAAACAAAACATTTACACTGTACTGCTTATTGTATGCGCCTCAGTGAAAACAGCCTGATGGTATTAATGAAAAGCTCATAGATAGCTTCTACAATGATAAAATGTGGGGTGTATGGTCTCATCATATCAACTCATTTCGCACGGGTTATCGGGGAGCGCGGTGCCAAAAATGGCATAATGGTAAGGGCTGTGGACTCGTGATCGGAAGGTAGCGGGTTCGATCCCCGGCCGTGCCACTCTGTAACTCTCAACTGGCCTGAAATGTCCATAGTGTGCGCTATATTGTGGCTGCCCTTTGGTTTCTACAGAAAGGTTTCTGAATCATAGGCTGGGGTAGTAATGTGTGAAGTGCTTAGAGAGCGTAATATGCTATGAAGCGCTATATAAGAACCCACCATTATGGTAGATGTACACCCTCTACATTGTTTGGGGTGACGGAGGGAGTGAACATAAACAAGAGGCCCATCGGCCTGGCGCTCAGCTGACATTTGACGCCTCAGTTTGATAGGCTAAGGCATAAGGGGTACTGCAATCTTAGGAAGGTTCGTGGATGATGTCAAATTTTATTCACCAAGTGTGTATGGTAGGATGGGATTAAGTCTGCTAATTATGATTATAGACACTCGGTCCAATACAATTTTGCCAAGAATGAATCACATTTATTTGGGAAAGCCTACGGTTTGCATACATGTGTAAGAGAATAATTCATTTGTCTGCTGTGGCGAAGACGTCTCTGTTCTATGATTTTCGACAGTTGATCCCTAATTGGCATTCCTGTTGTGTCGGCTGAGAGCGAGTTCTTCAAATTCAAGACACTTCCTTTCTCCTCTCTTTAGCAACAGCAGCATCAGCGATCTGGGGTGCTTCAGTAACCAGGATCGACCTGAAATGTAGTGAACAGAGTGGGAAGACGTTAAATTGTACATGACAAGCCTAAAATCCTTGGTGAATCGAGATACATGTCAGATCTTTATTACACCACCCTTGGTTGGGAAGGGGTTAATATAGCATGATACCGTACAATGCTTGGTATTAGACCCCTTGGGTGGTGGGAAGGGGTTAAATTTTAATGTTGCAAGATAGGCGTACAATCCTTGGTGAATCAACATACATGTCAGATACCGTACTTTATTAGACCACCCTTGGTTGGGAAATTATCGGTAAGGGGTTAATGTAGAATGAGACAATCCTTGGTATTAGACCCCTTGCGTGGGAAGGGGTTAATACCACATGTAGGCCTACATTCCTTGGTGAATTGATAAAGAGCTTATTAGACCCCCCTTGGGATTAGGTGGGAAGCGGTTTATCATGTTGAGGTTCTTGGTGAATCGAGAGCTCTAAGTGTCCCTTTAATATTATTGACACCTTCACAAGAATTAATCCATCGTGAAAAGGGAGC
>NMRB01001378.1:135050-174362 GCA_002633025.1 Notospermus geniculatus
GTATTGCGCAAGAGGAACATTTCAAATGGTTCTTGGCGACCCCATACAAGTCTCACAAGTCAACATCATGCCGAGTTGTCAACAGAGTTTCAGCACTATCTGGGAAAGTTAACAACTTTGTTATTGCCTGAACAAGGGCAAGTTGATGTAATTAAAGATGGATTCCATAGGATCAGGAACTTTCCAGGTGTTATAGTTGTGTTGATGGAACACATATTTGGATAATTATTTCACCTCATAATGAGGCTGACTTTGTCAACAGGAAAAATTATCACTCCATAAACGTTCAAAGTGATATGTGACCATAAGGGGAAATGGGTTAACATTGTGGACAGATGCCACAATGTTAATCCATGCCATCCCTATTGAAAGTTAAACTGACGCATGTTGTTACTTGTGGTTTGGGACACGGCCAACTGCTATGTTAACAACCAACTAGTCCTAGTTGACAACTACCTGGCAGTGTCCCTAGCAAGGTTTTATGAATGTGAAAATAGCAGGAAACTATGGAGCAGGCAACTAGGCATTTGGCAGCCTGCTAAGGCCTAGTTGGCTGCTAGTTTAGCAGGGTTTTATGAATATGGCCCCTGGCCTTAGCTGTGAATTCCAATGATGATGACGTCAGACACTGGCAAATGATACGATGGCGCAGAAGGCGCGAAAATTCAAATACCCCTGTTTTTTATTTTGTTGAATAGCACCCCCTGGTGAACAGATCTGGCATTAACTTCCCTTTGAACTGATGTAGAAAATACCAACCTATCTCTCCCATCACTTTTTGTCTACATATTTATCATAGGGGCCGAGATATTGCGATATTTCATTTTACACAAACGCCCCCTGGTGCGCCTAATATAGGTCAAATTGCGCTCATTTTTTTGTTTCCGAGGAGAGTTCACCAAGGGCTACCTTCAGATGTAATTTGGAGTCTCTAGCTACTACGTTTACAAAACGTCGGGCATAGTTGGACAGATGGAGTGATGGACTGCAGGACTGACGCCAATGAATACCTATATGACTAGCTCCGCTGACCTTTGGTCAACTGATCTAATAATCAGTGATTTAATAATAATATCAGATATCATTGTCCGTTTTATGCTGAAACTGCATTAATTTGTGTATGGTCACTTTGATCGGGGGAGTTGCTGACAGTTTCACACCCTGGCGTTGGCCTGTTATTTTGATCTGCCTGATGATCTCAGCACAGTGGAACCGAACCAGTTATTGCAATTACACACAGGAAATACACAGGCCTTTCGCACAAGTTAGAGCTCTGGGGCCAATTCCATTAAAGCATTCTAACTTGGAATGATACTAGGGCTTAGCAAGATTCCAACTGCTTAGTTGGTTGCTTGTTGGAAAACAACTAAATCTTGTTCCATAAAACCATTCTATGGACCATTCTTACTAGTTGCTTGCTGAGAGCTTCCTAGAATGGTGTGGTCTTCAAAACCACAAGGTCAATTTCACTACACAATAGGGGAAGGGTTCATTGGTTCAAAGTTATTTTTGCCCTGCATTCCTGTCTGTTGTATATTGGGGTTGCGGAACATATGCTGTCATCATGATGCCTTCATTGATACTGATTCCTTCTAAAAACAGACAAAGAAAGTAAAAAATATGTACATTTTGCGCATGGAATTTCACAGCATAATTTCTCCTCATATACATGTAGGATGCTCAATATCGTCGGCAACAATGTTCTGCATCATCAAAAACGTCAATCGGGTTCTCTGATCATGGAAAATGCGTTCCCTCCCCATAACTCGATGCATTTCAGCGAGTTAAAGAGCCTCCTTGCCATGTTGACTGCCAAAACCTGTAGGGAAAGTCATGTTAGAACCACGCTAAGGACTTAGAAGTACCCCGGAGCTACTCTAAAGTTAGAATACAACTCAGAAGCGTACTAAGCTAAGAATGGTTTTATGGAATAGGCTTAGCAAGCAACTAAGAGATAGAATGATTCTAGTGCGGTTTGGCAGCCAACTA
This sequence comes from Notospermus geniculatus, assembly GCA_002633025.1. NCBI lineage: Eukaryota > Metazoa > Nemertea > Pilidiophora > Heteronemertea > Lineidae > Notospermus > Notospermus geniculatus. Next base: position 137,040 of record NMRB01001378.1, read on the forward strand.
GGCCTTAGAATGGTTTTATGGATTTGATCACTTGAGGCAGGTCAATGAAATTGATCCTGATCTTCTCTGTTGCATACCCGTCATGACTCAAAATATGAGACTGACTCAATGGAATCGGACTCAAGCCTTGATCTGATCTTCTTTGGTGCATATGGGCCGAGTTAACGAAGCTTCTAGAATACGACCCAATGTTTTGGAACTGGAGTCACAGAATTAACTGCCAGAATATAGAATGCCAGAGGTTCAGATCCCTTCTTATTTCAGCAAAAACCATTCGAAACGATGGCGACAGACCATACATGTAATAAAACACAGAAAGAAATCTATGTAGAGATGACAACGGATCTGAATAGGACAGCTACAGAACGTGTAACGTCCGAGATCAAAAGAGTTACAAAAGAATTGGGTCATTTGCAAGCCGGTATTGTTGAAACCTGTGGAGCGCCCTCTGACATCCTTGATGAACTAAAAAGGTGAGTTTATATTTTTCATGTTGATCTAAAACCACTTAGCAGTTGTTCGGTTTAGCGCCGAAATTGGAGGAACCATCAGGCATGCGATGGATATCTGAGTTTAGAAAGCAGCAATCAAACTTAAAACTTTAATAAACTTCCTGTAATTAACTTGTTCAGTACATATACCATAAAAAGAATCAACAGATTTACTGCCGGACAAACGGATATGGTACTTAGTATTTACATTCAACCTCCCCTCGGAGATTGAGGGCATCAAAAATAAAGACTACAATGATAGTTAAATTCTATAGACATGAATCTATTTACATTTAGTTTCTTTATCAAACATCAGTGAATTGATAAAGAACTACATGTACAGTCATGGACATTAGTTTATCTACACCTGATAAGTTGAATATTTCAAATACTACTGGGCCGATTTTAACACGGATTGTTCCATATGAAAGTACATCTTGTTGGTCATATTTCTGCATCAAAATTTTGGAAATTTGGAAATATTGTAATTACGTAATAGCTCAAAATTCAACATTTTTATTACGTAATTTCTTTGTGACTTTTGTTGCAGTTTTGATAGAGTGGAAATTTCAAAGGATCATGGACTTTGTTTCATCAAAATCTGTTGAGTTGTTTCTGAGATATTTGAGATTATCAAAATTTCGATAATTTGAATTTTTTCAATTTTTCACAAAATTTTGATATCAGAAGACAGAGTTCACGTAAAAATGAAGAAGTATGAAGTTTTGGAACGTTAAGTCAAAACTGGTTAGGAGTTAAGTATGTTTTTCAAAATATCAATATTTTGATACTTTGAAAAATACGCAATATTTCTGCCCAGTTAAGGCAAAAAGTTCCAAAATTTTGTAAATCCATGTTCTTAGGTTAGCTTTATCTAATGGCATCAAAATTTCTGACAAAACACGAAAATCTCAAATTATCAAAATTTTGATAATCTCAATGTACATGTACATGTACATGCCTAACTGCGTTAATTTCAGAGTAGGCGAAATCACGCTTCATGAACATAACATCGATTTGGGGCTTTTCACTGGGATCCTCCGTCATATTAAAGAAATAGACCTAATGGAAAAAGTCAACGGTTACATAACACGAATGGAGGCCGCAGCAGGAGGTAACCAATAACATATTTATTAATTATTAATTTTTGGAAAACATAGAGTCTGCGACTGAATGTACTACGGATACTGTTACAGATGAGTTTCGCTAGCAGCCGTCTTGCCAAAGTTAGGTCATCACCATTGCAATTTTCACCCTGACTGACAGATGATTGGTTCTCCCATCCCAAGTGGGGGAAGTCACCATGGTGATGATCTAATTTTGGCATGGTGGCTGCCCATCTATAACATGTGTTCGAGCGCCGATTATGGCATGTTTTTTCGCATCCTTTTAATTTCATCAGCAAAACATTCCACAGAACTCTGAAAAATATTCTAAGTCCGATGGCTGACGAGCTGGCGCTAGCCTCATGTGAAATGCAGTGGCATAATCAAACTTGCACTGATAAGCACTCTAGGTCGAGATAGCTATAATTATAATATTTTAATCATTTTTTTATTCACAGATAATTAAAATCCTGACGAAGAAATGGAAATAGCCAAATATTACTTTAGAAATTATGACCATCTGTCGACGGGTCTGCACCTCCTTGTGATGACGTCTACTTTATAAAAAGAGTTGGCAGATTTTTTCGTCGACAGACTGACAGCAGTGCGCAGCGTTGGTCTTCGAAATTGATGTGAACAGCCATCTGTGGATGTGGCCGGGGCGGCGGCCGGGGGGCGATTTTTTTTCCTGAGTGATATATCCATTACGACCAACTTTTTTTCCCAACCTACATAGCAAAAGCTAATCATAATCCTAATTTTAATCCTAATCCTCATACTACTCCCAACACTAACCCTAACCCAACCATTAACCCACCATTCACTTCGTAAATTTCATTTCGTAATGAATATACTGGTTAGGAATCTATACTGGTTGGGAAAAAAATTCGCGGCCGGGGGACACTAGTATGATTGAAGAGTGATTGTCTAAAATTCTCTGCAGGCTCAGCGCCCATATTCATAAAACTACTTAAGTCTAAGTTTTGGATAATCCTTCGATGGTTTAACAATACATGGCGTGTTAACTTATCCCAATGCCTGTGAAAACCGCTCCCGCACCGCAAACCGCAGCGGAAACAGGCCTTTAAAGGCCTGTATCCACTACAACGGTTTCCGGTGCGGTTTGCGGCGTGGGAGCGATTTTCATAGGCATTGGGATAATTAACAGGCCATGTAACACGCCATCGAAGGATTATCCAAAACCCTGTGAAAAAATCCCGGCGCGGCAAAACGCAGCGGTAACCCGGACTAGTGGATACAGGGCTTAAGGCTTGTTTCCACTAGACCGGTTTCCCGCATTGCGTTTTGCGATTTCACAGGGTTTTGGTTAATCCTTCGATGGTTTAACAATACATGGCGTGTTTATTGCCCCAATGCCTGTGAAAACCGCCCCGGCGCAGCAAAACCGCTGCGGTAACTGGTCTAGTGGAAACAGGGCTTAAAGGCCTGGTTCCACTAGACCGGTTTCCGTCGCGGTGCCCGCACCGGTTTCCCGGGGCGGGATCCGCATCAAATGCTTCAATAAATTTCCCAGTATGCCTTTCCACTTCAGCGGTCCGGCAGAAATGACATAATATCCGCTGCGGAGCGAAAATCAGAACGGGGAAAAACAGATTGCAAAAAAGACATTCAGTGTGGCTCTCGCACCGGCTAGTTCTGATGAAATTATACGATTTCAAAAAACCTACTACTGGTTCAAGGACTCGTTTTCTTTATGTAATATCGCATCAATGCCATTATAAAGCTTACGTGCTCCAGATGTTTTTCTCCATTTGAACCTGTATTTGGTCAGAAACACGCGGGACTTTATAAAGCGACTCATCTGCGGTTAACCGCACAAGTGGAAACCCCTTCCCGTAAAGCCCTGTTTCCACTACAACGGTTTCCGGTGCGGTTTGCGGCGCGGGAGCGATTTTCACAGGCAGTGGGATAATTAACACGCCATGTTCTTTTTAAACAATCGAAGGATTATCAAAAACCCTGTGAAAAAATCCTGGCGCGGCAAACCTCAGCGGAAACCCGGTCTAGTGGAAACAGGGCTTTATTCCCGCCGCTACAGGATCCGTCGCGGTAAATCGCACAGGAATCGCAATGCGGGAAACCGGTCTAGTGGCAACAGACCTTTAAAGCATGGCGCTCACGAGCGACAAAATCAAGGCGACTGCCGACAAGACAGCCAAAACGACCAGGAATCTCATAAATTTGACCCCATGTCTGCGGCAAATCATCGTCCCAACCGACTGGTCGCTTTGGTCGACCGACTAATCAGCTTCACCGCCTGATCGGTTCAGGTGGTCGTTGCATCATATGCAGATTATTTATGCTATGACCGATCATAACGATCGGTTTGCGCTCGGCGACCGAAGATTCTGGCGACCAAAATTCAACATGTTGAACTTTGGTCATCTTCGCGACTTGTCGGCCGACCAGGAAAAAGATCGCAAACTAATGCGATGCGACCTGACGATGGTCAGTGGGCTAGGTCGCTTCGGAAGGTCGTCTGTCGTTTGCGGATTCTTCACAAAATGGTCGCCAGTGTGGTCGGCGAGCGACGTCGCTAGCAATGGTCTCCTACGACGTCGCCAGCGATGGTCTCGTCGGCAGTCGCCTTGATTTTGTCGCTCGTGTGCGCCATGCTTAAAGGGCTCCGCACACTGGCGATTTTCGAGCGATTTTCTAGGCGATCGGCCTTGCAACTAGACCAGCGTTGACTGTCTTTTCTAGAGTTTCAGATTGTAAAGTTCGACTTGAAAAAGACCCCGGTTGGGGTCGAAAATTCGTGAAATCTGGAGATTGACTTCTTGCTTAATATCATTTTGTGTGTCAATTTTGTGCTATTCTGTATCTTGGATAACTATTTTTCACCAGGTTATGTAAAATTGCATGTAAATATTAAGTGAATTTTATCTTCACTTCTATGTATGTACAGTCATTGACATTAGTTTATCTACACCTACTACCTTGAATATTTCAAATACTACTGGGCCAATTTTAACACGGTTTAAACCACATGAAAGTATATAACCTTGGTCATATTTCTGCATCAAAATTTTGGAAATTTGGAAATATCATAATTATGTAATAGCTCATTAGAAAATAAATCCTTAGAAACTTCCACTCTATCAACCCTGTAACAAAAGTCACAAAAAAATTCCATAATAAAAATGTTGATTTTTAGGGGTTTTTGCTAATGAGGAATTACATAATTATGATATTTCCAAATTTCCAAAAGTTTGATGCAGAAATATGACCAAGGTTATATACTTTCATGTGGTACAAACCGTGTTAAAATTGGCCCAGTAGTATTTGAATTATTCAAGGTAGTAGGTGTAGATAAACTAATGTCAATGACTGTACCTATAAGGTTAGAGTGTAATAAAATATCTTATCTTATCTTTTCTCGCGCACGTTCATATAAAATTATACTTATGTTCGATGCGACTTCCGCTTTTATTCGAACTCGGAATTCTGGGTAAATTTGAAAGGATGGCCCTGATTGGCTCCCGTGTTTTAAGGCCATGTAAATAAAATAGTTGGTTAACATCCTTCCACTCTCAATTATTGAACTGAATCAGTTCGGCGGAAAATTGGTTCCTGTGAAGAAGATGTAGACTCGCTGCTACTACCTGTGTTCTCCTCGAAGGCAACACAGGCGTACTCGCACGAGGGAGGGAACAATGACCATAGGTGGTTGTTTCCTGACAGTTTTACTCTCACGTGGAAAAGGCAAGAAAAATTTCTCTCGAGAGAAACTTGCGAAAGCTAGAAACTATCTTGCTGATTGTGACTCTCTGCGCACTTTTCTCTCATGTGGACGGGCCGCAGATACTTCTGTCGACAGTCGGCTGAGAGAAAATGTCGACATTTATTCATGTCATCCGATTTTGATGTGTTTCTTGTATATACAGGAAGTTCACAGTTTATTGGGCTTCCCTAAAAAAATTAGAACGCGGCAGCCACGTGACTAACCCACTCGCGTTCGAACACCGTTTTTGTACAGGGATTCCTCTTCCTAAATCTATTGTCCTGAAGGAGGTCTCGGGCTTAGGTAATCCGAATGAATAGAGAGGATGCGCACCGTCACGACTCCCACTCCCACTCCGAGTTGGTCTCGGAGTCGTTCTCGGAACTCGTAGCGTCGTTTTTCAGGTTGCGCAAGACGTGAAGTGATTATGACGTGGGCGACGTCACATGACGTCGTCCTTCACGCAGTGGTCCCCAACCAACGTCATGGATCTGTAGGCCATGTGTAGCGCGCCGTTTTTCACAATTTCGGCACACCCAAAAAAACACGTAAATTTGATGTGGTCCACACCCTCCATCCCGATAAAAGGGATCAGTGTTTCAAGAATAATGTTCAAAGAATGTTATGTCACCCTTAATCACATTTAACACCTGCTCAAACAAGAGAAAAAGCAAGTGGGAAACCACTTACGACTTCGATGCTTTCAACTCGTTTTTCCGACCGACTTCACCGGGAAACCCCTGCAGTAACTGATGACGTAAGACGCAAAAAGGGTGTCACCTCGGAGTGGGAGTGGGAGTCGTGACGCTGCGCATCCTCTCTAATAGCCTAAACAGATCTTCTTACGTAGAAAGAGGCGATATGTCGTTTGCATGGCATAAGAAAGAACGCGAATTCATTTGGGTCGCATGGGTTTCGTTTGTGGATGAAACCATGAAATACTTCAATTCCATTTGGCATGTAGGCCTACAACAAATTAGAAAGGCATCAACTCTCCAAATTTAGAATCTGTGCCCACTCACTAGAACGTGGGAGGTACAGAAATATTTTACCAGAAAGGAGAGTTTGCTTGCTTTGCAAGCATGACAAGGTAGAAGACGAGGTGCATTTCGAAGAATCAAACCCTTTCTTTGTAAGAACTTTTTTGATTTGTCAACAGAAAATAAATTCATTTGGCTTATGTCAAACGAAGACCCTAAAACTATAAAACTCCTAGTCAACACATTGTTGATAGTTTCATCAGTCGAGGAGATATTTCAAAATCTAATCCCCAACCAAGCTGAATCTATCGAAATATCCGGCACATCAACCTATCCTAAATTTCATGTTCCAGCCTTTACTCTGCCATGGGGGCTGTATCGGCACCCTGCGGTGTACATATTTGTATCGTTTATGTTTAATAACTGTTTTATATGATGTTTTAATTTGTTTTATTTTGTCAAACTTTGAATTGTACTGGAATACCACTGTGACCTATATATACGATCCTCCGTTGAAATAGTCCGGACCTGTTGATGGCAGAGTCAGTGAGGTGAAACAGTCTCACCTCGCCGTCGGAGATTGTACCAATATAAGACAGCATTGTTCGAGACACACACACCATGGAAGCCCAGTTACTTAAACAATAGATCGCGTTCACGTTCCTCCGTAATTCACTTCTTTACATATATATATATTTTATTATCTAAGTATACAAAGAAAGAAATAGCACTAAAATTGACACACAACGTGATAATATACAGGAAGTCAACTTCCAGATTTTGCAAATTTTCGACCCCAAGACCCCGGTTGGGGTCGAAAATTTATTATCTAAGTAATATAGATAATGAGGACCACTCATAGTCTCGTCCTCTACAGAATTTTCTTTGTACAAAGGGAACGTTGCCATTACCACACTCAGGTGAAATACAAAGAAGAACAGAACGAAAATGTAATGAAGCGGCCATTTTGAGCCAGAGGTGTGATAGTGGAGACGTCCCCTTTGTTCACAATGTTCATACAGCTAATTAGGGGGCAAGATGTCCGAACAGAAATACAAAAAATACTAGTAACAATCAATCAACAAAACGCCTTGTTCTAAGAATGAAACCCTGCGTGATTAAGGATAGATGTTCATTTTCATTATTTGAAAAACAGTCATAACCATTTAACAAAGTGGTAGCTGACGGCGGATGGGTAAAAGGGGGGGGGGGGGGGNCGTATAACAGCCGATTCTGGGTTTTTGAAGTAGATGTCCGCGATATTCACGAAAAAGAGAAAATTATCAGGAGTAAAAGCTAAACTTTGTTAATTATAAGCATAATTAACATATTTAAAAAAAAATCTGCGGTTATACCGACATGCGCTAGGCATGGCTGCGTCTTTTCCAACAGAGTTTGCTTCGATGCGACATAGCATGTTGACGTAAAATTGCTCAATGAAATTTTTTCGGCCTTTCCAACAAAGTCATTTTTCTGGGCAATCCGGAAATAGGATCCAGTTATTTAGGGTGAAAGTTCACTTAGATGCTTCATACGTAACGTACCATACTAGAAATGTTTTTGTAATCATTGTTATAAATGAATTATCACAAGTTAAAATTGGGCAGTTCAGCGCCACGCAATAGGTATAGATCGACCTTAAGGGTTTCAATAAAATAAATACCTTAAAGAATTTGATTACTTCATGATTTCATACTACTTAAAGCTGACCTATCTAGAATATATTAAAGGGGAAATAATCAAAACCTTTCCATAAACCAAGTGTGCTGAAACAAGAACCAATGGCCGTCTTATGACTTCGTCACAATCAGAAATAAAAAAAATCAGTCAACTATTTGCAAAGTCTGCAAGAAATAAGCCTCATATCGCTATTTTCTTAGGATTTACTTTCGTGGCGCAGTAGATCACGTGATTACTCAGTTCAGGCTGTGATGTGTCCGCGTATTACATTTTACGCCAAATTCGGCGTGATGCGGCTCGTGCGGACACAGGTCTGTGCAAAGCTAGTCTCACCAAGCAGTCTCGCGCAGCCTGTGTGGACACAATGGGCCCTCCCCAGAAAAAAATGACAATTTTAAGTGCTTTTAGATGCATTTTCCTGGCATCTGAGAGCAAAATACTTGGAATTTTTATATGATTAAATTTTTCTTGCTAAAAATCACTGCTCTGCCCGAAAGGGGGGGGGGGCGTACGCCCCCGGATCCGGCCCTGTTCATAAGCGATTTGGTAGTTACAACTGCGCATGCCCAGACCCCAGCCCGGTCAGAGGTCACTAGTCGCACTTCGATGAACACCATGAAATGACCAAACTTAAGACTTGAAATCATTGTCCAGATCATATTCTGGTGGATATCTGACAACAGAACAATGATTATTGTGCAAAATAACTTTGAAAACGGCCTGGTTTGCCTGCTTCGATGTGTCGACTGGTTCTGTTTATACCGACTGACCTCTGACGCGAAGAAGGTCTGAGCGTGTGTGTAACAGTCTATAGAGGCCGGGTACCAGTTTGTAATTATAACTACGAAATCGCTTATTCACATTCCACCTGTCCATAGGTCGCAAAGATCGCGTTGCTCGCCATTCTAGGTGCGTCATCTCCAGGTGGGAAATGAATTTAACAAGCCGCTGTAGCAAACTAGGCGAGACGAGACACACGAAGATATTCGCTGTCAGTAAATCCCCTCACTAGTCACGTAGCGCTAACGAATCCAAATATAGACGGAGGCAATGAGTCGACAGCTGAGAGGACTTTATACCAACTCATCGCTTTGAAGGAATCACACAACCAGGTTTTCTATTCTTTTGACTTGGGAGACCCTCTAATACGGACAAATTTGGGACTGGCAAATGTTGTATGAAATTGAGAGATGTCCTGTTTACAGAGGTTAGAGAAATGACCTTGCATAACTGAGCTTTGGTGTCCTTAATGGAGAGGTGTACGAAAAACAGAGTGAAAAATGAAATGTGTATGACTGAACTTTTGTGTTCTTCAAGGACCATAGTATTGCTTCCCAATCCTGCGTTACACCTACCCGCGTTAAGGGAGACCTCTATTGACGACTCGGTAAACCACGCATGCTACTACGTGCATTGTAGTGTAATCACACAGTCTCCAACACTGGGGCGAAAGTCTTAACTACAGTATAGTATTCGAGAATGGTGTCAGTGGCGCCGGCCGTCGACAGAAATTGGCAATACCGTGGTCCTTTAATGGACAGATGTTCTGATTACAGAGGTCAAAATGAATAGAGATGACCAGTTAATAGACTAAACTTTGATGTCCTTAATTGAGAGGTATCTCCAAGTGGGAATGTATGATGTGTCCCCCCTACACACACACACTAAAACGTTAAAGATACTGCATCATGATTTCATTGTTTACATCCAGTGTTTGTAAACATGGATGTTTACATTGTGTTATTTTGGACTTTTGGGACATGCCAACCCACCAAATTGAATACTTTTAGAATCAACAGAATTTCTAGAGGAGCATGCCACCAACAAATGACTCATAAGACAAAGAAAGCCTGGACATAAACAAACAAAATGTAAATGAACAATGAATTTCATGGCCCGCGAAAATACTCGTGATACATTATCTTTAAACTGAGAAAACATGGCAACCTTCTGATGACCAATATGACAGTCCCTTGAGACGCGGCATCAGCCGGGGAAAAACCTCAATATACCCTGCTCCATCTCAAACTCAAGGCAGTTTTCAAATTGACTAAAAAATCTTATTTCTTGTGCTTGTCACAAGTTTTCAGGACTTTGGCCCCCTCCTACACAATCTCCAACGCAGTGGTCAGACGGTTTCACCTTACTGACTCTGCCTTCAAACGTCAGTGCCCCGTACTTCTTTTCGCGTAGGAATGACGTCATTTAAGATGGCTGCCTCCTTGCTACACGTGGTTATGTTTACACTCACAAAATCATGTGATCAAATTCGACGAAGCTGATTGGTCCATCGATTTGGTTGCTTCTAAAATAGAAACTATTTCTACCGGAACGAAAGCACAGCCATACGTGTAATCCGCCGCAAAATAGTGCAACACAAAATAATGAACAAATGTTTAAAAATCATGGTGTGTTTGGTGTTTTGGTACACTTCTAAAGTTGACAGTACGATTATGATTTTATTAGGGTGGAAAACTAGCTGTAGATCAGTGTTTATTCATTCTGCTCATTCCGAGCAGAAGTGATGAGGGCGTATGAAGCCAGTGGTACAAGTGGAGCAAACCGAAAACGCGGAACGCCGTACCACTGGGCTAGCGAGTTTGCCTCCTACACTCTGCGAGGGGAGGGCATATTATGTCCTATATGAGGACAGGAGATAACCAGCCCAGGCAAGAAAACTAAACTCTCAAAACAATGATTTATAGAGGTCAATGTCGTCAAAGATATAAAATGTCAAAGAACCATTCAAGTGGTTCTTTCGATTTCACTCGAGGTAGTGAAATTCACAAGAGACCAGACTAAGAAAAGGCATATACCGCGGTATCAGGCGTTTAGTGTTACAAATCGCCCATCCATTGGAATAACCCTTGACGTGGGTAACCGGAAAAAACGCCGACCGACCGACCTACTACAGATGTGGGAATTTCGTAAAGAGTTTTGGGAGTTGTATAGGCTACCTATGTTACGAGCGATGTGACGGAGCAGTGCTGTCATGAGTCCAGGGGCGGATCTAGGATTTTGGCAACGGGGGGGGGGGGGGTNCCGACAAATGGAACGATAAGTACAAGACGCAGGAAAATGCAATAAAAATGCATCAACACTCCGAATGCATCAACACTCCGAGTGTTGATGCATTCGGACGGGATGGGCCCCAAAACATCCGTCCTCCCAAAACCAGGCCTACTATCGACACTGGTAATAGCAGCGCCGTTAGGAACATAGCTTGCCGACCGAAAGGAATTCCGGAGTTGAGCGACATCGCGATATGAAATCAGGATCCTGTACCGAGGTCATTGCCATAACGATTTCGAGGAAAATTATAGCATGCACAGTTATTTGTGAAATGTCAACGCTTTAAGGACTTAAATATTAACTCGTGACTAGCTTTTGAACCAAAATAGGCCTAGCGAGAAACTAAGTCAACGAAAATTACAAGCCTGGCGGCGACTGAGTTCACAAGGTGACTGCAGGGGTGGCACTCGGCCTCATTCCCCAAGCCACAGCAGCCGCGTATTGGCATTATAAACACACATCATGGCAATACACGTATACAACAACAACCACGGGTTAAGAGTCCCGCTATCCTTGGGAGAGAGCAGCAGTAATTAGTCGCTTGTGGTAATCGACTCGACGCGACGCGACCACTCGATGACTCGATGGTTGCTAGGGAGGCTTCGAAACGCGCAATTCGGCCAAGTAGGCCTAGTGATTACACTAGTAAATAAAAAAAGGAATAATGATACCGGTAATAGAAGAAAGAAAAATTGTCATCGTGTGAAATTAGGATAAATTTGTTGTCTTACCGCATTTCTGAGACGCACGATCTCCGCTGATCCAGGTACGCCCATCCTTGGCCAACAATCCGCCCATGCTTTGCTACAATTTCGAGATAGTTTGTGGATTCCGACATAAGTAAACTTCGTCGCCATCAATTGCGAGGTTTAGATCAGCGACTTATCACGGATCCTTATACGTATACGGATCGAAATGTACACAAAATTTGTCCTCGTTGTACAGAATTCTATCCGTATACGTATAAGGATCCGTGATAAGTCGCTGATCTCAACCTACCTATTATTACACTCCAGTTTTACGGTATTGGCCACGCAGCTTACAATACGTCACGCGGGAAAATGGGCCACGTCAAGTATGATGCGCCAAGGTTACATGGGTTACAAAGTTATGCACTTTAACAGAGAATTCTTTAATATCAAAAACACTTTTAAATTTTCATATCCGATGAATAATAACGTTGGGCCGCAACCATATGCATTTCTCTTGCCTAATAGAGGATTGGAATGGCCCATTTCTTATAACCAGAGGGGTGCAAGGTGCAATTAGGTCAGTGGCTCAAATCAACCAGATGATGTAATTTTATGTAAAATGAGTCAAAGTGGGAAGGTGTATTTCTGCAACAAATTTTCTAAGGCACCGGTAATGCTCAATAATATTACGCAATATAGCCTAAAGATCTACTACCGGTACATTGTACCTGCAGTGGTGATGCCATGGGTGTATAAACCAGCGTGCATATGGAAGCGGATTGTCCAGTTATTCAAAAAAACCTATATTTTTGCACTAAAACCTAGTTTTTTGCTCATAAAACTTAGTTTTTGTGGATAAAATATAGGTTTTTTGACAAAAACTAATATTTTCTCCCCAAAAAACTAGTTTTTGTCTAAAACCAAGTTTTATAGAAGAAAACTTAGTTTTTTGCTTCATAAAATATAGATTTTTATCAAAAAACTGAGTTTTTGACAAAAACCTATATTTTATGGCAAAAAATGTTTTTTACTAAAACCAAGTTTTATGCCATAAAAAGTAGGTTTTTGATAAAAACCTAGTTTTTATGGAAACCTACCTTTTTGAACCTCGCCCTCACTGACCAAGATGATTTCGCCGGGACGAGGTTGCGAAATAGCCGTCCGCAGTAGTGCTGTGCGTGCAACCATATACATCATGACCCATAGGCCCCAGGTTTCCTATCCTCGTCCCAATAGGACAAAGGATCGTGTACGTGGGACGAGGTAGAAAATACAAGTTTCGTGATAAAAATTATTTTTTGTACGCCGTTTGTCCAGTTATTCAAGAAACCTATATTTTCTACGAAAATACTGGTTTTATTGAAGAAAAACTAACTTTTTTTCTATAAAACCAGGTTTTTAAAGTATAAATATAAGTTCCTTGGCTATATGTCCGGTTTTTGCCGAAAAACTAACATTTTTAGACAAAAAACTAAGTTTTATGCTGATGATTAAAAAACATATATTTTATCGTAAAAAACTTGGTTTTATTGAAAACAACCAGGCTTTATTGCAAAAATAAAGGTTATTTGACAAAAACTAAGTTTTTTGGGAGAAAATGTTAGTTTTTGTCAAAAAACCTACATTTTATCCACAAAAACTAAGTTTTATTGCAAAAATATAGTTTTTTTTGAATAACTGGACAATCCGCTTGCCATACGTGCATACACTTCTGCGCTGTTGAGGAATGAAAGGGATTTGGTCAGTCCTTCAGTCGGTCGGTAGGTCGGCGGGTCGGTCAGTCGGCGTTTTTCCGGTTACCCCAGTTTGTCGTGCCCCAGTTTCCTCGTAATATCTGAACATGTCCAGTTCTTTCACCTGATCTAGATAGCACTTCTGTGAGGTGCCTCGTCTGCACACAAACCATCACAGATCCTTTGATATGCTGGTGGTGTCAATGGTCAGACTATAATATTTAGGACAATGTGTCCTTATTCACTAAATAAGTTTCATAATATGTTTCAGTATATGTTTCAGAATATGTTTCAGTATCCTTCAGTAGGCCTATTCCTCGTATTGACATTTTGCAGGAAGGAAGCGTACTAAAAGGTAATGACCGATTTTACTTTTCCCCAATTTCCATTTTATGATAATTTGTAACTTTCATTTCATTATTGTTATTGTTATTTCATTCATTTTCATTATTTTTGAAAATTCATTAGCGAGCGCTACATGTACCTATTTCTTGAGGGGGCGTTAGACTTCTGACCCATACATAAGCCGTGGTTACACTACCTAAAATATCCGGGGTTTTTTGCGGTCACATCTATGAATTGCGGTCACATCTATGAATTTGCCGGGCTTCAAGAAACCCGTGTCTGAAAAACACGGGTTTTTGAGACACGGCAATCTCGCCGTGCTTTTCGAGATCCCCGTGTTTTCGTTNAAGCAGAACAATAGTTTTCTAGGCCTTTAACCTGTGTAATGCAGAATTTGTACGCTGATTAGGCTAAACACCCTTTATGAATATGGCCCCAAGTTTTTTACTAAAACCAAGTTTTATGCCATAAAAAGTAGGTTTTTGATAAAAACCTAGTTTTTATGGAAACCTACCTTTTTGAACCTCGCCCTCACTGACCAAGATGATTTCGCCGGGACGAGGTTGCGAAATACCCGTCCGCAGTAGTGCTGTGCGTGCAACCATATACATCATGACCCATAGGCCCCAGGTTTCCTATCCTCGTCCCAATAAAACAAAGGATCGTGTACGTGGGACGAGGTAGAAAATACTAGTTTCGTGATAAAAATTATTTTTTTGTATGCCGTTTGTCCAGTTATTCAAGAAACGTATATTTTCTACGAAAATACTGGTTTTATTGAAGAAAAACTAACTTTTTTCTATAAAACCAGGTTTTTAAAGTATAAATATAAGTTCCTTGGCTATATGTCCGGTTTTTGCCGAAAAACTAACATTTTTAGACAAAAAACTAAGTTTTATGCTGATGATTAAAAAACCTATATTTTATCGTAAAAAAACTTGGTTTTATTGAAAACAATCAGGCTTTATTGCAAAAATAAAAGTTATTTGACAAAAACTAAGTTTTTTGGGAGAAAATGTTAGTTTTTGACAAAAAAACTTCATTTTATCCACAAAAACTAAGTTTTATTGCAAAAATATAGGTTTTTTGAATAACTGGATAATCCGCTTGCCATACGTGCATACACTTCTGCGCTGTTGAGGAATGAAAGGGATTTGGTCAGTCCTTCAGTCGGTCAGTAGGTCGGCGGGTCGGTCAGTCGGCGTTTTTCCGGTTACCCCAGTTTGTCGTGCCCCAGTTTCCTCGTAATATCTGAACATGTCCAGTTCTTTCACCTGATCTAGATAACACTTCTGTGAGGTGCCTCGTCTGCAAACAAACCAGCACAGATCCTTTGATATGCTGGTGGTGTCAATGGTCAGACTATAATATTTAGGACAATGTGTCCTTATTCACTAAATAAGTTTCATAATATGTTTCAGTATATGTTTCAGAATATGTTTCAGTATCCTTCTGTAGGCCTATTCCTCGTATTGACATTTTGCAGGAAGGAAGCGTACTAAAAGGTAAGGACCGATTTTACCTTTCCCCAATTTCCATTTTATGATAATTTGTAACTTTCATTTCATTATTGTTATTGTTATTTCATTCATTTTCATTATTTTTGAAAATTCATTAGCGAGCGCTACATGTACCTATTTCTTGAGGGGGCGTTAGACTTCTGGGTATACATAAGCCGTGGTTACAGTACCTAAACAGTGTTTCCGCCAGAGGGTACGCAGGGTACGCTGTGAGTACCCTCAAAGGAACAGAAAAGGGCCATTTTCTTTAAATTCATGGGGTTTTTTGCTGATTTTGAAGAACTGCATACCCTCAAAAATATTTCTGGCAGAAACCCTGCTAAAATCTCCGGGTTTTTTTGCGGTCACATCTATGAATTGCGGTCACATCTATGAATTGCCGGGCTTCAAGAAACCCGTGTCTGAAAAACACGGGTTTTTGAGACACGGCAATCTCGCCGTGCTTTTCGAGATCCCCGTGTTTTCGTTNACAATGTGGTAGTGTGACCTCTCGCCGGGATTTTCGTACACACGGGTTTGATACGGGTCTGGAAAATACGGGTATTTTTATGTAGTGTAACCACGGCTATAGACAGATACAGGTAACTGTAAAGTTATATCCAAGAAATCTAACCAGCCAGTATCGCTGAGAGGGTAAATGTCGTCCTGGGTATATACAAAGATTAGGGTAATCTTTGTTTATACCCAGGACGACATAAACCCAGTCTTCACTAAAACAATACCCTGGGTGTAGTTTCGGTAGCCGAACATCACCCAGCTTCCGCAATCTGTGCGAACGAGTCCTATTTACAAATCCCGTAGAATCTCGCGGTCTCGCGCAGCGGTACTTGTTGTCTGTAGCTCTTCATAATATTTGTCATGCTCTCACAACATGACCCCGGGAGAGACAACCCCGAATCCAGGTGTCATAATACGATGCTGGGTGATGTTCGGCTACCGAATGTACACCAAGGGTGCTGTTTTAGTGAAGGTTTAGATCCTGGGTAACCTTTGTATATACCCAATACGACACAACCTCGTTCCCAGGGGTCGTTCGCTTTCTGACAAAATGGCGGTCGCGTCACTAACCCCTGGCATCAGCTTTGGATTCAACGCACGTGATTGGTTGACGGGAAACCGTCAAATATACCCAAGAATATACCCCCAAAAAATTTCAAAATATTTTGGATCAAACCAGAAGGTTATCTATATCCAGGTTTGATGATTTTTTGTAAAAAGAATTTTAAAAAGCACAAGTAAGTATTTCAAATTGATTATTTTGACTAGTGCTGCCACCTATACTTAGTCCAAGATTCCTGGATTAACAACCGAAGCTGATTCCAGGGGTTAGTGAGCGAGTGGTCCGAGGTTGTCTGAGCGAACTATACCCCTGGGGACGAGGTTGAATACGACATTTACATTGTACCCTTTCAGCGCCAGTGTCTTTTGTCCATGGCATGTCGTAGTTTTCTTCTTCCTTTTTGTCACTCAGCCGTCCAACTCCCATTTTGGCACAGAGACACCTTTTGGTCAATTTTGGAATCAGCTCTTGAAGCTCACCTTCCTGATGTACCATTTTACTCCAATGCCCAGTATTTAAAGAATTAGGCCATGACCCAAAGGCAGTAACTTCACTACCCGAGCCCAGAAACAATGCAAAAAGGCAGAAGGCCTATCTCCAGAAAGTATTGGGCAAATGCATTGGAAGTTATTGCCTTTTTGCATTGTATTTTGCTCTGGATTTCCTGACATTTTCGATATCAATTTCTCTCAAAACTATGAAAAATCAAGTTACTGCCTTTATGCATTGGACGGCTGCATTTTTGACAACATCTTGAATCAATATCAACAGCACTGGAGATTGAGATAATCAGTGGTTCTTGGTGCTCACTCTGTGTGTCACGCACAAATAGTTGTGTGGTAACCTATACAGTCCTATTCATGGTTTCCACGACTAATTTCAACAATGTCCGCCATTGCTGACGTCGACATCATGACGCAAAACACGGGCAAGATGTATTGCTGGCGTTGTCTAATGATACAAGGCAAAATGTGCAACACAGCAGAATGATGTCATGTCCTGGAAACAATACATGTACAGTAGTCTGCACTTGGCAAATCTTAAGAAATTGATGTTTTATTTGGTCCCAGAGCCTGGATTTCACTCCCCCGCCGTTGCAAAAGATTAAGGCAAAGGTACTGAGATTGTTTCACCAACGAATTTATCAGCCCAGTCCCTGTCAGCGGAGCTACATGTAGTCAAATAACTATTCAGTGGCATTAGTCCGTCAGACCTGCAGTCACTCCTTCTGTCAAACTATGCCCGACGTTTTGTAACCGTAATAGCTGGAGACTCCAAATTTCAGCTGAAGGTAGCGTTTTGCGTAAAATGAAATATCGCAGTATCTCAGCCCCTTTGATAGATCTGTAGCCAAAATGTGATGGGATAGATAGGTTGAGATTTTCTACATCAGTGCAAAGGCAAAATAATGTTAGATCTGTCCACCACGGGGGCGCTATTCAACAAAATAAAAAACAGGCGTATTTGAATTTCCCGCAATATGCAGGAGAATGGTGTCCTGTCCAACCTAGTCAGTAGTAACACTGAGACTGGACCGATACTATATCGAACCTTAGCTGACAAAAATGGCCACCATGATTCTCATCACTTGAGAAGTTCAGGGCGCTGTTATAGCGTGACTAAGCCGACATCAAGTAAGGTAATATGCTTCAGTTCATTCTTTCATGTGTGGCAGCTGTTTCAATGCCTAATTGGTAACTTAGATCATTCAAAAGATAGATTTGAAGAGTGGACAAATCTGACATCTATTTCCCTTTGAACTGATGTAGAAAACATCAACCTATTTATCCCATCACTTTTCGTCCACATATTTATCATAGGGACCGAGATATTGAGATATTTCATTTTACACAAAACACCCCCTGGTGTGCCTAATATAGGTCAAATCGCGCACATTTTTTGGTTTCCGAGGAGAGTTCACCCAGGGCTACCTTCCGATGAAATTTCGAGTCTCTAGCTATTACGGCTACAAAGCGTCGGGCATAGTTGGACAGATAGAGTGATGGACTGCTGGACTGACAGGCTGACGCCACTGAATAGTTATTTGACCAGCTCCGCTGGCCTTTGGTCAGCTGAGCTAAAAATCTTTCGCCGATGATAGCCGCTAGGGGGCACTTTCTGGCGGAAGGGCAAAAAAGAACATTTTTAAATTTTCAATGTAATTGCATCTATTTACCAGTCTTATTCATTTTCCATCCTCAAGACGTGATGTTTCTCTGCAACATATTGTCTTGACATATTGTCGTTCGTTCTTCTGGTACATTCACCCAGGTGAGCACATGGTTCATTGAAACTTCATTCCTTTTTCTCAGGCGAAAACACGATGAAGTGTGATGATGATGCATACTACGAAAAGACGAAGTCTGCGTGCCGTTTATGTCGCGTTCCCTGTAACATCAATGACAAGATCTGCAGGGCAGTGGGATGCAATGGTAAAGTACATACCCATAGTCACAAAGAGATATTCCATGAATGTTCTCTAAATTCATGTTGACTTTCCTGAGAGATCGCCAAGATAGGCCTTTAAAAAAAATCAAAAATATGTGTAAAGAAGACGGATGATTTAATATTCTGCCTGAAATAAACAAAACACATCAGCCACATTTTTTCTTTTTTTCTCAGTAACCCTCGAGTGTAGTCGTGACGAATACTTCTCAAAGGCAATTCGTACGTGCCTTCCATGTTCGAGTCTTTGTTTGGAGTATCGCTCACTTTGCATCATTATCAATGGTGTATGCGGAGGTAAGTAACGAACATGTGTTGCAGTTCAAGCACGGATCCAAGGGGGGATCCAAGGCCCGTTTTCGGCCAAAAAATCTGTAAAATCGACAGTGAAATTCTGAAATTTGGAGCAAATCATTGAAATTCACAGCAAATTTCCATGTTTCTAGGGCATAGCGCCCCCTCTTTTCCGAAATTGTGCATCCGCACCTGCAGTTGGGAACTACAGGGTGTTTCAAACTAGAGGTCTGACGGCCTGGATAGTTACGCTGGGCTAGTTCCTTTTAGAATCTGTCACAAGTCAAATTGCTTCTGCCACAGCGATCGTCAAGTACGGCCCAAAATTACGCGATAGCTTAGTATAGTGGTCTTTAAGAAGGTCAGTAGGTCGTGAAATTGGGTCAGATAGAATCTAGTCATCATAAGCTTTAGTTTGACACCAAACACGACTACCTTAACCCTCGTGGTCTTTAATTAGGTCAGTAGGTCATGAAAGTGGTTCAGATAGAATGTAGTCTTCATAAGCTTCAGTTTGATACCAAACATGACTAACTTAACTCTAGTAGTCTTTAAGTAGGTCAGTAGGTTATAAAAGTGGGTCAACAGAGGGTTAAAGGAAAGGTAAACAACATGTGCCAGTGTAGGCCAAAGCCTATATTCTCTGTGATCCCAGGGAACTGAGACCCTCACTCAGAGTGGAGTAGTCAATGAAGAGTTAATAAAAGGACAGGTACATCACAAAATCTATGTCTCAGCATTCCATATGGAAGTGTGGACGGACGGACGGACGGACAGACAACCATATGCAGATGGAAAGACACTCCTCTGCAGAGAGTTCCCCTTCATGATGTGAATCATCTCATGGGTATAAGAGTGGAACAGCCAGTATATCTTACGACTTATTAATTTCCCAGCAATGTGAGTGGAGTAGCCAAACAGGGGTTAAAAGGAAAGGTAGGACATGGGACAGTCAGTATCCTCTTTTGCATGTTTGAGAAAAATGTACAGCACGCATAATCAAAGACAGACACGAGCAAAGGTTGGTCTTACGTAGTGCGACACTTGGTAGGAGCCTAGTAATATTTTCATAGGCCTATGGGGAGAAAGATGACTAAAAAATGGGACAAAACCTGTTGGAATCTGGCTCAATTGCTCTCTGTGTATACACCACCATACACAGCCAACAGTTTCGTCTTTTGATGAAAAAACCAGCATAAAATTTCAACAGAAGTTTGACATGGCAAGCTCGTGAATATGCGAGCAGATGACGACGAATGTGAATCACTTTCGCAGTCGGTTGTGTCAGACTCAAAGTTGAAAGAGGAACTCAGACTGGCAGAATTAGAAGTCAAAGCCACAGCCCAAAAGCGCAGGCAGGCGGTTGCTAAACAGGAACTCGAGTTGAAACAACGTCGAGAAGAAATTGGCCTCATGGAGCAGATCGACTTCGCCAAATCTAAGGTCAATCTGTGTGGTAAATATGGCCGAATCGGTTAATGTCGTCCTGGGTATAACAGAAATATACCCAGGTTCAATGTCGTCCTACAAAACTATACCCTGGGTATAGTTCGATCTCCAAAAGTATACCCAGTACCGTAGTTTTGAGCCTAGGTACGAATTAGGAATGGATGGCCGCCATTTTGTTTCTCGCTTCAACTGAGACGGCAGTATATGGCATTTGCAAGGACAATCTCGTCTTCAGGTGCTTTATCCAATCCTTGGTATACTTTTGTAGATCGAACTATACCCAGGGTATAGTTTTGTGGGATGACATTGAACCTGGGTATATTTCTGTTATACCCAGGACGACATTAACCGATTCGGCGTAAATATGAGGCTACCCCTGAAACCCGAACCCGCCGTGTCAGTGGTTCAATTCCAGGGAAACCTGTTGAAACGGAAGTTTTAACCTACGGTAATGAATCTGAAGGTAATACGTCACAAGCATCTGCCGCTTTCTTAGCATTTCAAGAAATTATCAGGAAACAAAATGAAATCACTGAATCACTGGTGAAACAAAACTTGAAAAGCACATTGCCTACTCGGGAAATTTCAATTTTCAGTGGTGATCCCTTAGAATATAAGCTGTTTACCCGTGCATTTGAACATGGTGTAGTAAAAAAACTGACAATTTCAGGGATTGTATCTAGTACTTGGAACAGTATACTAGCGGTGAGCCCAGGGAGCTTGTTAGAAGCTGTCTTCACATGGACGCTGAGTCTGGTTGCAAGAGGGCTTTAGAGTTGCTAAAGAAAAACTTCGGAGATGAGTACAAAATCTCCACTTCATTCGTTGATAAGGCCATAAAATGGCCCAACATCGAGGCGGAAGACTCAGCGGGCTTGAAAAAGTTCTCTCTGTTCTTGCTTGGATGCTTGAACACCATGAAAGACATAGACTACTTGAAGGAACTTGATCATCCCAAAAACCTGAAAGAACTTGTCTCAAAACTACCATACAAACTGCGGGACAAATGGAGAGCACATGCCTTTACAATAACCAAGAAGAGGACTCAGCGTGTGAAGTTCGAGGACTTTGTGTCATTTGTTGATAGACAGTCACGGATTTTCAATGAGCCTGTATTTGGAGAAATTGTTGTCAAGGACAGTAGTCATGCTAAACCCAAATCTAGGGAAAAATCTGTAAACACAAATGGCATCGTTGCATCAAGCACGGTGTCTGCTCCTGGTTCAAGTGCTACGGGTACAATCTCTGGTGTTTCTGCAGATGTTCAGCACTGTNAGTTGACTTTGGTGACCAAAAATTTTGTAGAAATTGTAAATGTTAATTTCCCTTTCATAACGTCGGTGCTTTGAGTAAATCCTTTGAAACTTTGTCAGACTTGGTGTTAATGTTTCAGAGAATAAGGATATCTATGCAGTTTTTTATGGCCAACATGCACCTTGATCGGAATTTGGGAAAGCTAATGACAAACAATTTTCACATAAGGTTTAAGAATTGTTTTCCATTCCAACAACTAAATATTCTCACTGCTTTCGTCATTTTCCTCTAAAGCTTTGTCCGATTAGTCTGATGTTTCAGAGAATGATGATAGTTTTTATGGAAACTTCACCGGTTAATTAGTGGAAGTTGATAAACACAGTTTTCACATTAATTTAAAGAAGTGTTTTCCCTTTAAACAGTTATTGAATATATACTCTCTTTTTGAGCCTGAAACTTTGTCCGACTTGGTGTATTGACGTCGTGCAGTTTTGATGGAAACTGTTCCATCTTTATCAGAATTGGCGATCTGCGATAGGCTGCTCTTGTGAGATCTGATTTACGACACTCAACACTTTACAGGAAGAGAAACCAAAAAGAATGGCACAAAAGTCGACACACACAATGATATACTAGAAGAAGTCGTCTTCCAGAATTTCATTGCAAATTTTCGACCCCAATCGGGGTTTTCCTCAGCCACTTTCTAGTATGAAATTCCAGAAACGACAGTCAAAATTCTGGAAGATGACTTCTTGTAGTATATTACAGGAAGAGAAAGGTTCTGAATTCAAATCATATGATCCCGTTTGCAAGATAACCTTTCCCAAATTCTGCACTCCACATTTCGTTGCCTCCACATCAGCGCACAATATGTCATCTAGAAAATCGGACTGCATTCGTATGTCAACTTGATATATCAATTATTCTTACCGAGTTTCAAGGATCTCAATTCAAGATCCAAAACTAACGAACAAGCGTTCAAGTGATTTTTATCTCCAGTGGAGACGAAAATTTTTCTGTGTGATGCTGAGCAGGCATCAAAGGCATCGAGTGATAAATAAAGCCGGGATTTGCGTTTTATTTCATGAAGCATTGGTTAGTCCGATGAAAGCAGTAAAAAATGAAATTTTACTTTAAAACCGATGATTAACGCAGAAGTTTGAGAAGATTGGGTCCGAGGTTCCTTTATATCTATTATTGTCTAGGAACGAAAAACGTTTGCATGGTAGACATTTTTAACTGCTACACCACTGTCGTTCCCAGATATTCGTGGGAGCATGAACATACGTATTATACGACGTTTTCCCTTAGCCTAAATTCCCCAACTTTGAGTTCAACTGAACTAGACCAACATGAATTTTATAAACCATAGAAAGAGTACACTGTATTTAGCCCCCAACAAGGTGGAAACACAATCAATGCATTGGCCAAACAACGTTGATAATAGTGTACATGATCAATAAAAAGGCAATTTCCAGAATGTTTGCGAATTTTCGACCCCAACCGGGGTCTTCTTCAGGCTGGAACTTTACAATCCGAAACTCTAGAACAGACTGAGCTGAAACCCAAATGTAGATCTGAAATATCCCATCCAAACAGGACATGACAGCAATTAAGGAACGAAAAGAGTACAAGCCCCAAAAGTTGGTTGCTCAACCTAACAGAAATGTAATTAGTGAATGTAAGGCTTGGCTAGGCTGAAGGGAAGGGGGTTTATAAAATGTAGCCTGGAGGAATTAAACTAACAGTATAATTATACTAATAGTATAATTCCCCCAAGACTATAGTAAGAGTAATTTATATGCCCATTTCAAACTGCCGGGACATTGTATCAAGGACCTGATGTTCACCATTCTGGAGACATGTCCAAATGAGACGACCCTCCTCAAAACAGAGTTATGGTGGGTGTGGACCCTTAAAACTATCACCCCCTCAGGCTTTGCAACCCCTCTTTTCCCTTTAGTAGACGCTTTTCCTTGGAGGACATGGTTCCTCTTTTAGGCCTTGGTCTTTCATTGTCTGTTTCGAATTTTTCGTTGGTCAGGGGTTTGTAGTTGCCGTTCACCTAGGCTTCCTTTCTTGTTAATCTTTTACGCCTTTCTTTACTGTTGCCTCTTCGTTTCTTATTATCTTGCTCTTCATTTCTTTTTATAGGCCTAATTTGTTATCACTTCCTCATACATTTGTTTAATATAAATTACTCTTACTATAGTCTTTGGGGAATTATACTATTAGTATAATTATACCGTTAGTTTAATTCCTCCAAGCTACATTTTATAAACCCCCTTCCCTTCAGCCTAGCCAAGCCTTACATTCACTAATTACATTTCTGTTAGGTTGAGCAACCAACTTTTGGGGCTTGTACTCTTTTCTTTCCTTAGTTGCTGTCACGTCCTGTTTGGATGGGATACTTCAGATCTACATTTGGGTTTCAGCTCAGTCTGTTTTAGAGTTTCGGATTGTGTAAAGTTCCAGCCTGAAGAAGACCCCGGTTGGGGTCGAAAATTCGCAAACATTCTGGAAATTGCCTTTTTATTTAGGAAGTGGTTATTTGGCAAGCAAATGCTTGCCGAATACCCAGAAATTAGCCATACTTCAGATCTACATTTGGGTTTCAGCTCAGTCTGTTCTAGAGTTTCGGATTGTAAAGTTCCAGCCTGAAGAAGACCCCGGTTGGGGTCGAAAATTCGCAAACATTCTGGAAATTGCCTTTTTATTTAGGAAGTGGTTATTTGGCAAGCAAATGCTTGCCGAATACCCAGAAATTAGCCTTAAATGGCAAGCAAACATTAAGTGAATATTCATGACCACCGATGATCAGTATGGACCAATGAAAATTAAGGCCTAATTAGACCCCATTAATTATGCAAACAGTAGACGAAGATGGAGTCCTCCGACTAGCCTTCGCCGCCGTCGCAAAAAGGCACCGAAAAGTTGTGATTGGGAGCAGGCTATAGCTACATAAATCTCCGTGCTTTCCCCGGGGATTTTGCGGTTACACCTGTAAATCGCCGGGTCTAAATAGACCCGTGTCTGAAATCCCCGTGCTTATTAGCCCCAGCGATCTCGAAGGGGCAACGCCAGGGCTATTTTAAGTACGGAGATTCTATGAAGTGTAACCGCAAAATCCCCGTGTCTATTTCTAGTTCCACGCACCCCGACAGACGGCGATGCAAATTGATGAGTGAAGCGCATGCGTATAGGCTATTTCACGCCTCCAGCAGCCAGTAAATTATGCAGAGTTGCCTACATGCAGTGCCCCTATCGCCGGGATACGGAACTTATTACCAATTGCACTTTTAGTAGTGCAACCGCTCGCCGTGTCAACGCCGTGTTTTTTCTGGTTCGGAAAAACCCCGTGTCTCAAAAAACCCCGGCAAAAACCCCGGGGATTTTGGATAGGTGTAACCACGGCTTATGCCTCCAACGAAGATTAAGACGGCGTTAAAGGCATCGAACTGTTTACATGTATTTGCACAGCTAACTGCTGTGTATGCAGTAGAAGCGTAATCTTGGACGCACGTCTAGCTCATTAATTATGCAGCGCTCTTAGAGCAGCTGGCAGGGGAGACAGCGGCGTGTGGTGGAGGGCGCCTTGCGGCAGGGAGCCACCAACAAGCAATTTTCAGAAGAAAATGTCCATTTATCGAGCCTGGTTTTTGCCAAACAGTACGCGAAGTTTGGCTTAAACGTCGAGTTACACGCATTGCCCTGAACCAGGTAACAAATATCCTCCGCATGTCTGCAGTCAGTTGATTAGCGTAGTGCACAGGATGTCGGCTCAACAACCTGAAGGTGGAAGGTTCGAAACTCGCGTGGTCTCACTCGTGATTTTTCTCTTGTTTTCGTTTTTCTTTACCTCTCAGAAAAGGCATATCAAGAAGAAACGTTATGGCCCGAACTTATAAAGGATGTCTATCTCTTAGACAAGTCTAACTCGCCAAGACAAGTCTAAATCAGTCGTCTAGCTTAAACTGCAATTACAGAAGGATGTCTAGCTTGGACATGTCTAAAACTGCCGTCCAAAGATAGACAACGGTGTCTAAACAACAGAGGAATCACAAAACATGCCAGGGGGCTTGTTTTGCAGTAGTCTAAGCGTGTGGTTCATTCATAATTTCAAGTTTTATGGTATTAAACGGTTCCTAGTGGCCCTAGATTATCTGTGTGAAAAGAAAACGTGGCTGTGAAAATTATTCAAGGAAATATGCCGGAAAATTAGGTGGGCATTTACTTTTGACTATGAGTGTACTATCCATCCAGTCACAACAGCAAATAGGCCTTTATGACGAATACCATGCAAATGAGGTCATCTAAGGTATGACCCTTTACAATTCATTATATAATCCTCTCAACAAAGGCAGTACGATTGGCGATACATGTCTGATCACCTGTTGGACTTGACTAGCTAGACCAACGTCCTTGCGTTGTTCGAAATTCCGATAAACACCGGTGTTTTGGTAGACTTGTCTAACAAATGTTTAGGCTTAAACAAGTCCAAGTTAGACAGGCGAAAAACACCTTTTATAAGTTCGGGCCTATGTGTTTTCGTACAAAAATAGACCCGAACAGTCGAGGATGCCAATAAACGACTGCCGGATGGTGGCCTCACAGTATAATGCTCATAGGTGTGGTTGCCATTGACTCCATTGACTTGAATTTGACTTGAATATTGTTGTTTGGGTCCCGTTAAGTAAGTTCCAGATAAAAATACTCATATTTATCGCTCCCGCCTGCTTAAAATCAGCGCCCATCGATAATGACTGGGTCCGCTAGAAGCATTGAATTGGGCCCTAGTGACACCTAGTGGTCAACTCGCTGACAGCTCCTATTGGCATACATGTATTTGCTTGCTCAATAACCGAACGTGCTGAATAATATGGCAAGCACATATCCTGATTAATATTCATTCGGGGGCGTGACATGCTTGCCAAATAGGGACATTTTTCAGCATTAGATGGCAAGCATGCTTGCTAAATAAGGACGAAAAAGGGAACTGCTTGGCAAGCATGCTTGCACCCGGCCTTTTATTTATCATATATATTGTGTGTCAATTTTTGTGCTTGCCTTCTCTTTGGATAATAGTGCACACATAATTAATTTAGACAAAGCGGTGTATAGTACCCCCTGCCGTTCTGGGATGGCTTGGTGGGGCTGTGAGCAGAGGGAGGCAAGCGCAGGATCAGCCAGCTACATCAGTGAGTCAACAACCAAATTGGATTGTTTATTTAGTGGTTTATTTTGTTTATTCACGCTGCGGTGTTGCCGGCCAGCAAGAGTAGAGGGCTCGTTTTCGGCCGGAGTGGTTATCGCGATCTCCCAGTGTGAGGACGGGGACGGCTACGGCGACGCGACGGATCTTAAGGTCGCTACTAACGAACATGTGTCTAAGGTTCTAAGGCCTGCCAAACAGTAAAGTGGGCATTGGCATACAGGAGACATTTTCAGTCATTAGGCCACGATTATTTTATTTGTTGGTTTACGGATTTTTTCCCTGGTAACCCCTGACAGGAGGGCGGAAAAAAATAGAAATATTTTTTTCATTTGGTTCTCCTGGAAACCCTTGACAGGGCGGAAAATAGAAATAAAATAATTGTAATTATTTGAATAATTTTATTATATTTGTCGAAGCATGTAACTTGTTACATAGGTTTATGATAGCACTTTCACAACAGCCGACCAGACTAAAGCACACGGCGTTGTTACTTCTGTTAACTCATTCATGTAATTACTGAACGTGTTTTAAAATCATAAACAAATTAGAACTGTGAAATTTGCTTGGCTTGAGTCCCCCTAAACTAAAGGCAGTCCCCCTGGAGACGCCGCATTATCATATCATCTCAATCTGAAAGAATGCCTTTTTATTTATTCTTCCCAAATGAGATGACTGCATGCTCCTCTCTAGCCTAGTAGGCCCTTAAGCGGCTCTTAGCAAAATCAGCTAGCTCATGGAGGAATTACAGGCCAACTGTAGGCCTAGCTAGGCCCAAAAAATCCTCCAACGACCAAGCCTAGCTAGTAGAGGAAATGTTGGCATTTTTTGGGTGAGGAGTGAAAACTAAACTGCCCTGTAGTCTTGAGTGGGAAGGCAAAACCTAGCAAGTCGCATTTTTTTCAATTTTGAGAAAATGATGAAAAAGATTATCCCTCTGCCTGGGACTGAATAAATTGATACTGTGCACAATTATTATGTACATTAGGATGTTATTTAGTGGACATGTCCTTTTCATAAAATTAACTCGGAATATTTTGGCAGTGTTACTTGCAAGCTTGTTTTGAATTATTCAGACAAACGACTTGCTAGGTTGTGGCATAACAATGCTCCACCCTGGTATGGGACTTGCTATTTTTTTTTGCATTACAGTTTGAGTTGCTAGGTTTTGGCTCAACAAATATCATTATCATGGCGAAAACATCGTACTTGCTTTGTTTTGCCATAATGATATTGAGGCTTTGGGGCATCTTTTTATAACTTCGTTTGCTTTATAGTATAAGACAAAACCTAGTAAGTCCAAAAATGGTACTAACTCAATTATCGACCAAAATGTGATTTGCTAGGTTTTGCCTTTTAACACTCAAGTAGTAAGTGTAGGCCTAGGCCTACATCAAAAGTACACTAGGCCCAGTGCACTCAGCTCAGCGCAATGTGATGTATTGTAGGCTTGTTACTTGTAGGCCTATCAACTGCTATCAATAATCATCATCATGATCATGGGCATGGCTAGGCCTAGGCCTCTATCGACCCAGGTTCGAGACCAAGCTTCAGTCTAGGCCTAGAGACCATGAGACCGCCCCTCATTTCCTCAATTGAGAGACAGTCTCTAGGCCTAGCCTTCTCTAGGCTAGGCCTGGATTGAACATGTTGAATTGAAGTTTGGTCCCGAACCTGCGACCGGTAGGTAATCAGCTGGTAATAGAACATCATAGGCCCTAGGCCTAGCTATAGCCTAGCTAGGCTATTGTAAAATAGAAATTACCGTAGTTTTGATCAATGGGGCTATCCAGAATATACTTCAGCCTCTCGATAATAGGGGTCTCTGCTGTACTATAAGTTTTACTATCCACTTTCTGTTCATTGAGTTTCATTGTTTATCAGTTCTTTGGGAAGTTTGACCTTGACCTCTGACCTTGACCTTGACCTATGATCATCAGGGTTATTACATAATCGAAATTGGCATCCTAAATAACTTAAATATGGGTGTTATCAAACCTCTACTGCTACCACAGACAGAGACATTCCAAATTATCAAGTTTGACCTTGACCTGATCATCAAGGTCATTACATAATCAAAATGGGCATGCTCAATAACCTAAGTATGGGTGATATCATGTCTCTACCTCAACCACGGGCAGAGATATTGCAAATTATCAAGTTTGAAAATATCAAAATCTCATGATATCTCAATCACCTGGACACATGAGGCTGAGAATTTTACCACATCCTGTCCTTGGATAAGCAGGCATGAATTAAGACTTGTTTCATGTTGACCAGTTGACAATGTGGCAAGTTATCTCAAAATATCAAATTTCGTGATATTGAACGTCGATATCACCATGACCCAAACATCTCAGGTCAAAAATAATCAGCTCATTTGATTTCTAGGGTATAAAAACCTAAGGGTAAAACTTGTTTCTATTGCTCCAGGTGTTAACTGGTTATAGGAGCCGATTTGTGCCATCAGATAAGAGTGTGGTGGACAAAATATCAAGTCTGATATGATGATTACGTCAATGATGGAGGCATCTGAGGTTGAAAATGATTAGATCACTTTTTCTGCCTGTAAGTGACGCTCCTCTGTTGATAACTCTTATTTTTAAGTTTCTGAACAGTCCACCTTCCATACTCTGCCATGTTGCAAACAGTGACACTAGGACTTATAGTGCAGAAGAGCCACCTGG
Organism: Notospermus geniculatus; assembly: GCA_002633025.1. NCBI lineage: Eukaryota > Metazoa > Nemertea > Pilidiophora > Heteronemertea > Lineidae > Notospermus > Notospermus geniculatus. The sequence continues at coordinate 166,805 of NMRB01001378.1, forward strand.
TGGTGTAGTTTTCCCTGGATAGCCCCATTGATTCTTAATGCTGTAATAGCTGTATCTACACGAGCCATTTTGTCGTACCAGTAAAACAGAGTCGTATCAGATTTGTCATACCGATTTGTCGGGATCGGCTAATCTGCTTCACGGACAATTTATTTATGCGTCCCTACCTCGTGTGTCATTAGGTAGACAATGGGGAGAAGCAACCGATGTCGGGTGAAAATAGAACACCCAACTTTTGGACGCGATGTTGCACTGACAACAAAATCGTCTCGGAAGTCTAGTAGCCTATACACGGTGCGTTTTTGTCGTACGTCTCTATCGGCCGACACAATCGTACGTACGACCGATCGGCCGATCATAATCGGCTCGTCTATTTAATACGGCTTAGGGCCTAGGCCTTTTCTTGAGTTAAGTATTTTTTTATTTGTTCAAGGAAAATGAAAGCAGGAGAGCAATGTAGTAAATTCAACCAGAGGCCTAGGAAGGCCTAGGCATGCGAGGCTGATCTCAGTCCGTGCATGTCCCATCTTGCGAGTTGCATTGCAGCCCGTGCCATGACCATGATGACCAGCTGATTGTTTGACTGGTCTCAATATGAATGGATGACCACGTACTTCAATGGTTAAGGCTCGATGACCATTTTCTCTGATATCGTCCATTTCTGCCGTCTGGCCGTGCGTGGGTCTGTGCTGCGACTAGCTTAGAATAATGAATAAGTTATCACACATCCGACAATCGATTTATAGTGTATTGATGGATGCAAGTGATTTCTATTTTCGAACAATCACGATGTATCGAAAGTCACGAGTTATAGCCCTAGGCCTATGTATCAGTGTACGTATAGGGGCCTAAACGATCAATAGGCCTAGGTTATTTCAAAGTTAGGCTTAAATGCAGATGATCTGAGCTGGATGTGTGCTAAACTGCAGCATGGCAGAAATCCACGGATGAGACTGCCACTGAACTGACCACGGCCATGACCATGATGACGCCACGACTTTTTGCACCGCGAATAATCACCTTCAACCAATCAGAGGCAGAATGGCCTGGCGCTACCTGTCCTAAGCTTTGACAGCACGTGAACCAGTCTATGCAACAAACAGAGATCATTCCGCGCATCACCACCTTTTCTTCCGTTGTCGTCGAAGATTATTAATAACAAAGCTCTCCAGAACTTCCATTCCAATAATGGCCCCAGCGGATTATTCATCGATACCACCACTCATGCCAAAGGCAGACATATTTTTAGACCTATAATGATCGCGTATGACTACCTCCGCATTGCAGGATCAAGTGGGCTGTTCCATCATTCCAGCGTTCCGAACACGTGGTTTTGTTTACATTTTACAAACGCACTGGCTATTCGTACCGTCACGGCGCAAATAACGCCAAACCAGATCTTATTCACACCGTCGTAAACAGCCAATCAGAGAGCTTCATTCAAGGCATGCCAGATGAAGTTACCGGTATCATCTCGCAAAATGCCGGATTTTTTTTCAAGATTCTTGATGAAAACGTTAATTTATAACCACTACCAGGAAAGAAAGTTTAAAAATCAATGCTTTTGGGCAAGGTAGGCCTACTAAAGTATCTAATTACAAATTGCAAATGGTTTACTGAATCTAATGATTCTCCACGGTTCGTTGCCTGAGCCTCAGAGGCCGAGTGGTTAGCGTGGGTGGTTATCAAACGGAAGGCCGTGGGGTCGAGCCCCGTCATGACCGTTCCTTTTGTACGATTCCTTTTCACCTCCTTTTATTGTTTTATTCTTCTTTTCGTCTTTTTACCGATATAGTGATATCGATCCGTGTGATCCGTGTAATTCTTGAGCCAATTTTTTTTAAATTAGGGCTTAGCCTAGCCTGGGCCTATGAAAAATATTTTATCATCAGACAGCGGAGACCAACATTCATCATTAGGCCTAACTGTGAAAGATGGGGCCACTTGACCCCGTCAAAGAAAATTGCCCAAGCTAAAATATCATTTTAGATCTGCTGCCCACAGAAATTATACATCACCGTCACGGTACCGGTACGAATAATCATTCTCCACGCACTATTCCCACCGTGACGGTGTAAATAAGAGCTATTCCTGCACTATTCACACCGTGACGGTACGAATAAGAACCGGCGGCGCACTATTCACCATCACGGTACGAATAAAAACCGACGGCGCACTATTCACACAGCCACGGTACGAATAAGATCTGGTTTGGCGTTATTTGCACCGTCACGGTACGAATAGCCCCGGCCTTTTACAAAACGGGGGAGTGTGTGCGTTTGTCAGTACGGCGAACGCGTAGATTTTGAACAAAAAATGCCATCAAAGTTATCGAAAGGTTAAGTTTTTTGAACCTGTGAAACATTTCAGACCTGAATAGGGCAATACTCTTTAGGATAGCAATGGCCGATTTTGAACTTAGTGAGCCGTTTTCTTGGAAACAGTGGAAACTGCTCGAGGGAAGAATAAAAATATTTTGCTAGTATCCTAGTGATTACAATATTGTCCCCACACTGAGGTGGTGGGGACAATAATTACCGTAGTAATTATTACCACCATAGAACCAATCTTTATTGTCATGAATGCATGGAATGTCGCAATGCATGTACAACATGTCTACCATGTCTACAACAGCCTGGCAAAAACAACGCACACGGCATAGTATTCAATCGATGCGCATGCATCATCTCGCAGATTCTCGAAATCTCGTCAGATAAAATGACAAAACTAAACGCCCAATTTTACAAAGATGTGTTGAAAATGCTTCGAAAAAGCGATGTTAACACTCACAAAGGGCAAATTGCTACTTTGCCGAAAATATTTTGAGAAGTTGACGATGTGGTTCGTACGCCACCTATCCGCATTCTTCCGGTCAATCTCGTACACCAGAGTTATTAACGTTCGTGCATTCTCTGGCGCATTTGTGGCACTTCGGGTCTTTCCGTCAGTTTCGAGCTCTCAGTTGCGAATGTCCCTGCCACTGGCCACAGGCTCGGTATCCAAGATGGCCGTCGCCTTGGCAGAGATGAGAATAATCGAAAAACGGGAAGAAAATCGCCTCAAAGTCATTCAAAAGGTACGTTTTTAAAAATATATCTAACCTTTCAGAGCTGGAGAAATTATTGGTCTACATGATGGGACTGCTTGATTTTGAAATCACTGAGTAGTTTCCTTGGAATCGTGTCCCAATTGGGTGTGGAAGAAGATAGATAGAAACAAATAAAAATTTCCTACCTATAGTGGGGCAGATAGCAGAAAAATCGTGCAAATGATGATACAAGCATCAAAGTTGGCACGACTGTTCTCCAGGTGATACTTATCAAATCTGCCCGATTGGCCAATTGAAAATCAAAGATGGCGGCTATTTTTTCAAGATAGCCGCCATTGAGTATTACAGAAATATTGCATTTGCAATAAAATTGCAGAGACTTGTCCTATTTGAATGATCTTGGTGTCTAATCATACATTTTTGACTATGTAGAATCCGAATTCGGAACTATGTACCAACTCACTAGCTTTGGTACCGATTTCATCATTGGACTGGTTGACTCGGCTTTGTACAGGGTCAGGGGAACCAATGTACAGCTAACTTTTAAACGGATGGATTTGGCCCTATAAATGTATTACTGACAGATAGAAATATGGGGACAGTGAATCAAATAAGCATAGTCTTAAATATTTTCAGTTGTTGCATAATAAGAAATTGCAGTTTTAATGTAAAATTACACAAAATGGGACCAAATACCCCAAAAAGTGATTTCCACTTGCCAAAATCAATTAAGAACATCCTTGGCTGATTCAGAGGCACTATGTTTCTATCTGTTAGTAATACATTTATAGAATCTAAATCCAACCGTTCAGAAGTTAGCTGTACATCGGTGTCTCTGGCCCTGTACAAAGCCGAGTCAACAGTCCAATGATGAAGTCAGTACCAAAGCTAGTGAGTGGGAAAATCTTTGATTTTCAATTGGCCAATCGGGCAGATTTGATAAGTATCACTTGGAGAACAAGTGTGCCAAGTTTGATGCTTGTATCATCATTTGCACGATTCCTATCAAAAATTAAAGTTAGCTGCCCCACTACCTACCCAGTGATATCAAGATGGTCCCTACATATCAATGTGGGGACCATAATTACTAAAAATGTGTCTGAGGTGGATGAAAGGTGTTCAAAGGTGTTTTAGGGTTGTTTATGTGGTGGGGTGTTTATGTGGTGTGCCAATGGTGTTCTATGGTGATTTAGGGTGTGCTGTAGTGGGACCATGCATGTCCTGTGGTGGAACAAGTGGTGTCAAATGTGTTCAGAGGTATCCAATGGTGGATGCAATGGGCTACCACAGGACACCTGAGACCACCACAGAATACCACTGACTGTACCACCTCATAGATGTGGGGCACCACAGGACACTTCAGACCACCATAGAACACCACTGACTGTACCACCACATAGACATAGGGCACCACAGTACACCTGAGACCACGACAGAACACCACTGAGTGTACCACCTCATAGATATGGGGCACCACAGGACACCTGAGACCACCATAGAACACCACTGACTGTACCACCATATAGATATGATGCACCACAGGACACCGCAGACCACCATAGAATACCACTGACTCTACCACCACAGAGATGTTGGGCACCACAGGACACCACTGCACATCCTCAGGAAAGCTTCCTTCGTTGCAAACTGTGTGAAAATTATGAAAGCACTCCAAAATGTTCCCAAATTATATGAAAAACGTCTTTTCTCGCAAGTTTAATAACGTTTTAATAAAAGATAATCATGAGATATCATAATTCAGAAGGTGAGAATGAGGCCTTGTAAAAAAACTTTCTCCATTGATAAAAAATCCTGGACTTGAATATTCTGCTTTGTGAATCTGTAAGATTCTGGCCCCTATAGACACTAATCATTTCTGATGTTGGTTACAGTTGATCTGCAATTTTGAGCGAGAATATGGTGCTAATAATTTTGACTGAAAACCAAATTAATGTCAAAACGTAAAACATACACTTTCAGAGCAGTCTCTTCACCTGTCAAAAACTTTACAAGTCTTGACAACTTCACTGTTTTCAAGCATTTTTTATGAGGTACAATGGATACTCTCCTTAGTGTCCTCGGAAGGGAAAGAATACTTCCATAGGGCACATATTCCCTCAATCCTTCGAACACTCCATTAGTCCATATGTTCCACCACAAACGGACACCCTGTAATGTCCCACCACACACGGACACCTCACAAAGACACCTCTTAGTCTGTGAGGTGGGACTGTTTCATTTTACCCATTGGGACACCATTGGAAGCACCCAAGAAACGCCCTGTCATCCTGTGTGGTGTTTTCTTGGGTGTTCCTGAAGGGTGTTTCTAGGGTGAATTCATGACTATTTTTAGTATATCGTCGCAATATGGTCCGAGTAGCCAATCATATCACAGAGAATGGCCAGGCGACTGGAGAGCAATCATTCCAAAGACCTATTTAGCGTGTTCGATTACTTCCACCGGCCAGGCACTGGCGCTTTCTCAGACATGCGCATTGGAGGCCAACAAACGAATGCTGTCATGTTAAGAAACAAGTGAAGTGTCATGGCGGATACGCTCTGATTGCCTGATTCCACCATGAGACTTTACTCGTGTCTAAAACGACAGCGTTTGATTTCTTTTGCACGCCGATGTATGCGAGGGCTGTGTGTTTATCTACATCGGAAGTATTAAATGTTGCATTCTGGGATACTGTTCCAAGTCGCCCACCTCAACGGGTAGGGCTACTTGGAACCATTCTGCATGATGCATCGTGTAGAAATCGCTAACCTCTTCCTACACTCTGCAGCCAGCAGTCCGTGTTCAACGCTTTGGGATTTTCTCGTGCGCCCAATCAGAATCCTCGGTTCTTTTGCGATAATTTATTCATACGAGTACGCTGTTCAACTTCGTAGCGAACAACACTAACCTGCTGGTACATAATTGACTTCCCACTACCAGTCCTACAACAGACTAACAATAGTCTCCATCGAACATTGCCTTCGCTGCTTCTTTTTGAGTACTTGTAAGTTCTTCCACGGAGAATTTGCACTCGAATAAAGTTTCATCGACCGTCTTGTCATTATACCCGAGCTGCCGATGCAAGCTTTGCCGTGATTGGTTGCTTTTTCTGGGACGGGGAAATCCTTGAATACGGAATGCGGTTTGCTTGCGTGAAGGTCAAGGGAGAAGCCGAGTCTTGACCTGAACTCAGTGAAGATACTTGGAACAGGCACGAGCTAGCACGAATGCTGACGTCATCACCAATTCGAACGCTGCCGAGCTGGCACGGTGGAAGTATTCGAACGCACCCATTTTGTTCTAGCAGTCGTGTATTCTCCGAATCGGACACGCAGCTAACACCGCCTGTTTGTGATAACTGGAGGATGGCATCAACTGAAGCCCTTTCAGAGCGCGGGTAACGGTGTGGGCAGCGGTTCGAAACTGCGGGAGGAGTTTTCACACCAAGCTGAAAGGATTGGACAAAACAGGACCCTACAATCGAGTGGAAACAATCAAATCTGACAATAAGGGTCACTTAGTGAGTCAATAAAAGGTAGTATCCTTAAATACCACCCAAACAAGGCCTGATATGAAAGCGTCTGTGATCATGTTGAAGTCGGGGCTGTAGACGGAGTTGCCACCAGGACGTTGAACCGGCGCCTCTACTAAATGCACTGGAATAACGTACATCAGAAGCAGCAGAAATTTGTGAAAGTTGAGAAAAGTCATCCCAGCGTCTCAGAATTCCTCGGCGGTGCGGAATTTCACGATCAGGGACTGTCGAGTCGATGATATGGCAAATGGAATTGTGGGACAGGACATCTCAATTACGACTAGCTCTACTTCTACCATTATCATGTTCATCCTCCTCCACTTTTGATGGAAGACAAGAGCTCGATCAATAAAATGTACTCATGTCATACTTTCATTTGCTTATTATTTGTCATGGTTTATTGTATTAGGAGGCTTTCTATCAAAATAGGAAGATCGACACGCAGTTTCGCAACGCTTTGTTTTCGCTTCATACTATGTCTTTTACCTTACTGTACAAGAGCAATATTTGAAGGCGCAATATCGATTCTGAAATTCTCTCCATAACTGCGGCCTTTCCACGTCGGCCAGATTGGGCGGCGGTTCCCTACTGGCCAGGTGAAGCCAATAGCCCTGTTTTATGCCCCCACCCCGCCGAAATTTGGTGGGGACATTGGGCCGTACTCTTCAACCTTCCGTACCTCTAAGGTTTATCTTTATCTATTGTTTGAAGGGGCAAAATACAAAAAGGAGAATACGGCCATTATGTTACTACGGTGGCCCATACATGCCATGTATACACATATTTTTGTCCACATTACAAAATTATGAACATTATTGTATTTTTTCTTACATTTCCACCTGTCTGTCCGGGGGCTCAGTGCATGAGATAGGGGCGCATCCAGGGGGCTGCTCAGGATCATCCCTATGTTCCCCGGGTTCTATATTCCCTACCCAGGTTCTGTGTTACCGACCATAATATCCATGGCCACTGA
>NMRB01001378.1:174797-192542 GCA_002633025.1 Notospermus geniculatus
TCGGCGAAGGAGTCGCATCATGGCCTCGTATGCAAGTACACGAACATTGTACACGGCAGTATATGAGGCATCAATGTAGGCATCAAAATCACTGCAAACAAAACAAAATAAACATTAGTTGGAAGGATAAAACGAGAAAAAGGCTATACGCAGGCATTACGAAAATAAAAATTGAACTTTCAGTACATTCGGACTGGGAGTTGACCGGAAATTTCCATACGCCACGACTGTAATGCACTAACAAAGAAGGGCGAGGCCAAGGCCAGTTGAAAAAGGTCTAGCAGGTCAACCAAACGGTTCGATATAACTAATCATTGACTAATGAAAAGTAATGAAAGTAACCTACCTTTCAGGATGTGAAAGCGTGTGACTTTATCCGTTCTAATGCAGAAAAAACACAAAAAAATATACACACGGGTGTCCTTCTCTGACTAAGGAAATCGCCATTTTGTATTCTCGGCCTATGAAATCCGACCTCGACGCAATCATCCACGCATAACATTGTATACATTCTTACATTCCTCTGTTTGAAATTGGATTTCTTTATTACAATGTAAAAATTCACGCAATGTTATGTATGGGTGATTGCGTCGAGATCGGATTTCATAGGCCTAGAATACAAAATGGCGATTTGGTAGTCAGAGAAGGACACCCGTGTGTGTATTTTTTCGTGTTTTCCTGCATTAGAACGGATAAAGTCACATCTTGAAAGGTAGGTTACTTTCATTACTTTTCATTAGTCGGTCTAATTAGTTTTATCGAGCCGTGTGGTTGACCTGCTAGGCTTTTTCAATTGACCTTGGCCTCGCCCTTCTTTGTCCGAATGTACTGAAAGTTCAAGTATTATTTTCATAATACCTGCGTATAGCCTATCTCTCATTTTATCCTTCTAACTACATGTAATATTTATTTTGTTTTGTTTGCAGTGATTGTGGTGCCGACATTGATGCCTCATGTACAGCCGTGTACGATGTTCGTGTACTTTCATACGAGGTCATGATGCGTCTCCTTCGCCGATTGGATTTGGAATACGCTGGCGCCCCCACAGACATTGGAAGTCTATTGGGTTTGGAGAGACATTGAACACATGGCGGACGGGCGTTTGGAACATGGCGGATGGGCACTTGTTTGACATTTAAGCCGCGCAATGGCGCGGCTTATTTTTTAAAACCTCCCGTGCGCTGCTTTTAACGATCTAGTTCAGCTTTAATTTCCAATTTCTTCCTGTACAAACTCCCCCGCCTTGCTTGGGCCAAGTCGGCATAAGGGAAAGGGCAGATTCACCATAAGGCAGAGTCCGCACCTCTTAAATATAACTTTAACCTTAGCCAATAGGCCGAGAAGCTATGTAGAGTTCAGTTGGATGGGGTACAAAGGGGCACAGTCCGCGTGAGCTACTGCGAAACCAATGTATTAGGCCAGCCCTGCATACCACGATATATAAATACACACAGCACACCTGGATGACCTAATTTCTGTCCGCAATGAAGTACACCTGTCTGCGGACAAGATTTTGCAGTAGCTCATGCGGTGTGTGTCCCTAATGATACCAATGCACAGCAAAAATTATTGTCTGTGGTTTAGATAAAACCAATATTATACAATTATCGTCTTTATAATTTTGGAAGAGAAACAACCACAACCTAAAATTTGTGTCTCAGATTTCAAACCATAGTTTATCAACATTCTTATATGTTTGCTTTCGTGAGTCATCGGTTCTGTGTTAAATTATTGCGAATTAGAACATAATTTTGATCTCGCCACGTCGAACTAGTGGCCCGCCGGTACAATCTTTGTTTGACTTACGAATTTATAATTGTAAAAAGGAATAATTTGCTTAAGAATTGGTTGACAAATTCAAATTTTTGGTAAAAGAAAAAGATATATGTTTGCCACCAGTTCACCACCAGTGGCCCCACTGGTGGCTGCCTCCGATATCCCGCTGCTGCAGTGGCCTCTCTTCTGCCACCGGTGGCCCACTGGTGGCTGTCGCCGATATGCCACCAGTGGGTGGCCCCTGATTTGTGGCCCTCATCTGCCACCGGTGGCCCGCTGGTGGCTGCCACCGATACCCCTCTAGTCCATTTTCCGCCGGTGGCCCGACGGTGGGCCACCAAAGACCGTTGCTGGCCGCCGGTGTGCTAGCTGATTTCCCGCTCTTCTGCCACCAGTGGGCCACCGATCGTTGATATCTGGGTACAGATCAGCGAGTCCACGTGCTTACTAAGCATTTTACTGTTATGGTGCGCAGGAAGTTGCGTTTTTCTCCACTTTTTGCGCAGTTTCCGCAAAAAACAGTAAAATTCATGTTCTCCTCGACTTGTTTTCACTCCCCTATACCTTTTACTGAACATAGAATAAATGGTATCAATGGAAAGCTTGTCTTCTCTTCTTTCATTTGGTATATGGCAAAAGGTGATCCGTGTACATGTACCATGTATGCAGCATGGCGAAGGATGGTGAAACCCAAAAAATGCCGATGGCATACAAGGTAGAAAACAAAAGCACATATGAAAACCCCTTCTGGTGATTTGTTACCCCTGAACGCACGAGCTTGTCACAAGCACATTTTGGTGGTAGGTTGCCCTTGACTAGAGGAGATTCCTAATTTTTTTCACTAGATTTTACGCCATTTGCATCCCATTAGGTCTGATAGGCCAGGCGTGGCAAACATGGTTGCCCCGTGGGCTGCACAGAGGGATTTCTCGAAATTCATCCTCTGCTGGGTTTAATTGGATAATTAGTCGCCCAAAATGGCGCAAAAGTGATTTTTAGCTCAACCATGAGCTTTTGTCGTCCTGCGGCGTCCGTCGTCCGTTGGCAGGGCACGTTTCGTAACCACTGGAGCTATTGATCTGAAACTAGGTATATAGATACCCCCAGGTCAGATGATGACCTATGACACCAAGTTTCGGTCCCATTCGATTCTTGGCTTGGCCTTTAGGTGGCCAAAACCAAACACACAAAAAGTGAATAACTCCGGAACTAATTACTGGATCGTCTCCAAATTTTTATCATAGGTGTACCTAATTAGGATACATAACATATATAGTGGGTTTTTGATTTGACCTACTTTTCAAGGTCACAGAGGTCAGAGTTCGACAAAAGTAACGAACCTGCCACTTTTCTTCATTATTTGACCGGGCGTCTTCATATCTTGCATGTATTAGAGGGGTACCTTCAAAAATACCGAGTTTCGGCCCGATCGGACATCCAATGTCATAAGATTGTAAAGTTATCTTTTGAAATACCCTGTAGCCTATCATGTGATCAGGTGTTCTCACTCCATGTGTATCCTTCCGCCAACACGTGACGACCGGACTACTTACCAAATAAATTTCGCATTTGCCAAATCGACGTTGTTGTAGTCGGTCGTGTTCCTGCTCTCCCCTCCACGTAGCTGAGGATTTCATCTTCCAACCCGCCCTAATTGTCGAATTGCCGACAATTAATGGTGCCGAAACACGGGAGAACAAGGCTAGCGAAGATTTAGGGACGGGTCTGGAAAATGGAGGCGGCGAAACAGAGAAGGAAAGGGAAAAGAGGTTGGCTGACAGGGGCTGAGAACATCCTTTCCAAGATTATCCAAGATGGCGGCGCTGATGTTCCGGCTCTACAAACGGGGATTGACGAGTTAAATAAACGGTTGAAAGCGTTCCAGGATGCAGAGTCCGCGGTTGAAATGCATTGTACGACTGACGAGGAGCTGGATGATACGATGCTGGAAGCCGGTAACTATCTCGATAACATTTTTAGGACACTTGTTGAAGCTAATCGGAAACTTGACAAATTACGCAGTTCGAAAATATCTACATCCGCCAAAGTTAGTTCGGGACCTGATAGTCGTTCTAGTGCTAGTGGTAAGGTACTTCCACTTCTGAAGTACGTTTACCTAAGTTAGAACTTCCTAAGTTCTCTGGAGATGTGCGTCAGTGGCAAAACCTTTGGGACAAGTTTTCTGCAATTATTGACAAGTCTGACAGGTCATCTATTAGCAAGTTTTCACACTTAGATTCATTGCTTGAAGGAGAGGCTAGCTCTGTTATTGCTGGACTCAGTGTAACTGAGGAGCATTACTGTGTGGCTTGTGAGCTTTTAAAGGACAGGTTCGGCAGAAAGGAAAATATCATTTTCGCTCATATCCAGAACCTTTTGAAGATGGGGACTACCCCTATACCTCATATGAAACAAGCTCAGCTTTCTCAGTTGTATGGTGATTTACCAGCCCATGTTCGTAGTTTGGAGGCACTTGAAGTGAAGGGTGACAGCTATGGCGTTTTCCTGACACCTATGGTTCTCTCATGTTTACCCAGTGAAATTCGTCTTGAATGGGCCCGTGATAGTGAAGGAAAAGAGGCTGACTTGAATCACCTCCTAGGATTCTTGAAGAAAGAAATCCGTAGACGTGACAACGCTGAAAGTGTTCGTGATTCTGTGGAAGACGAAACTTCCACTCCTGCAGATAGTTATACGGCTTCTGCCTTACAGGCCAGCTCCAAAGTTAACGCAAAGAAAAATTCTAAGGTTCGAATTCGTGTAATATTTGTGGTAAACGTCATGCTACCCAAAGCTGTTGGGATTTGGTCAACAGTTCAGTTTCTGAAAGAAGAGATAAAATTCGTGCAGCTAGGTTGTGTTTTTGCTGTTTAAGTAAAACGCATCTTTCCTACAATTGTCGAGCCAAGTGTAGTCAATATCGAGGAAACCATCACGTTTTGTTACATGACGCTAAACCACGTTCATCACAACCCAGGACCTTGGATCATGGAACGAAAAGTCAGGAGTCGCAATCTCATGTTAATTCCAGTGTTAGTTCTCTCGCTCTCAGTGTAGGTGATTCTGGTGGATCAAATTCTCAAAATGTGCTTGAAAGTTCATCTAGTGCTGGTGTTAGTGCTAGTAATGTGTCAAATGTTGGTATCGCGTGTTCGAGTTCAATTCTCTCGCGCACGATTTTGCCCATTGTGCGGGTAGGTGTTCGTGGTCTCAGGGGCGTAACGGAGGCCACGCTGTTGTTCGACAGTGGTTCTGATCGCACGTATGTTACAAGTGATTTGGTGAAGAAAATTGTGCCTAAGTTTGAGGGTTCAGAAACCGTTGGGTTTGCTTCATTTGGTGGGAGTGTTTCCGGGAAACAAGTATTGAGAAATGCTTACTCGTTGCAGTTGTCTGGGTTGAATGGTAAACACAACCAGACGATTGTAGCAGTTGAAGTACCTACTATATGTGCTCCGCTGCAAAAGGCCCGAGATTCCAATTGATGTTTTGAACTCTTTCAAGGATCTTGAGATAGCTGACTCCAACTTTGCGGCTGGTGAAGTTTCAAGTGACATTTTGGTGGTGTAGACACCTATTGGGACCTAATGAAATCTGGGTTGAAAAGACATAAGTAGGGTTTGACTGCTCAAGAAACCATCTTTGGTTGGGTACTGTCAGGTTGCATGAAATCATCTTCATGCTCCCTGCCGGTTTCTAGTGATCTTTCTTGTAATATTTCTCACCAGCTCATCTGTTTGGAGTCTGTTTCTGATACAGAAGTCCGCAACGTTTGGAATCTGGAGACAATTGGCATAAAGAAAGAGGAAACTCCTCCGCCTGATCCTGTTCAGGAGAACTTCGAGGCTTCCATTCGTTGGGTAAACGGTCGATATGAAGTCGCGTTGCCGTGGAAACTCGAATTTCTTCCTGAATGGCTACTAGATAATCGACAGTCTGCAATGAAACGATTGGGCATTCTGTCCCAACGTCTTGACAGAGATGAATCATTGAAATCTCTCAGTATAATGCTGTCTTTGAAGATTATGAAAGGCTTGGTTTCATAACCGAGATTGATGACTGTGATTTGGAAAGTCCATATCCTACATTTTACTTACCCCATCGCCCAGTTATTAGAGAAGAACGTATTACTACCAAGGTCAGACCAGTTTTCGATGCATCAGCCAAAGGCTATAATGGCATTTCCTTAAATGACTGTGTAGAAACGGGGCCTTCCCTGATTCCAAGTTTGGTGGAAATCCTCATTAGGTTTAGACGGTGGCAAGTTGCATTAAGTGCAGATATTACAAAAGCTTTCCTAATGGTAGGGGTTAGAGACCAAGACCAAGATGCTCATAGATTTCTTTGGGACTATAATGGGAAGATAAGAACCATGAAATTCACAAGAGTACCCTTTGGAAATAAAAGTAGTCCATTTGTACTCAATGCTACGATTAAACACCATCTATCTACATATCCTGCATCAACAGTTATTGAAGAATTGAGAGAAAATTTATATGTAGATGATTTCCTTTCAGGAGCTGATACTGATCAAGAAACCTGTGATTTATATCAGAATTCCACTCAGGTTATGTCTGAAACAGGCATGACCTTGACAAAATGCCATTCTAGTAGTCAAACACTCGTTGACAAAATCAGTTGTGATCTTGGTTCAAAACACCTTGAAGACAAGACAGTTAATGTTTTAGGTATGAAATGGTTGGTCGACAAAGATTGCTTTGGTTTTGGTGGATTGGAGATATCTCCTACTACTCTGATAGTATGCACAAAAAGAACTGTGCTAAGCTTGATGTCTAAGTTATTTGATCCCTTGGGCTTGTTGATGCCTTTGTCCATGTCCGCTAGAATACTCTATTTGGATCCTTGGTTTTAGACTGGGACACCCCACTGCCTGATGGTATGAAACAGAGATTTCTTGAATGGTTGGAGGGTATCAAATTGTTATTGACCTGGGAGGTGCCTAGGTGTTACTTCTCCAACACTGTGTGGTCAGAAATTGTGAACAGCTTGGAGTTCCAGTTGTTTAGTGACGCCTCAGAGCGAAGCTATGGGGCAGTTGTGTATATCAGATTATTGGAAAGTGAAGGTGTTTATAGGACAGCCTTCGTATTGTCTAAGGCTAGAGTGTCGCCTTTGAAAAAACAGACAATTCCCCGGTTGGAATTGCTAGGAGCGCTGATGGGTGCTCGTCTTCTGGTATTTGTTTGTAGGTCACTGAAGTTGAGTGTTGACCGTGTGAAATACTTCTGTTGGATTGATTCCACTATAGTGTTGAATTGGATTTGTAGTCGTGTATCAAAGTTGCCTGTGTTTGTGGCCAACAGAATAGTTGAAATACAGGAGTTGACCAGTCCATCCAACTGGTATCATGTAAATGGTTCGGACAACCCCGCAGATTTATTGACAAGAGGGTTGTCAGCTGAGAAACTGATTTCTTCTCAGTTGTGGATTAGTGGCCCTTCCTGGTTTACAGTAGATTTTCCGGAGGCAAAACTTGAAACATCTGTTGTATGGCTGCCTGATGAAATTTCTGAAGATTCTGAATGTGGTCCCCAGATGGGTTCGGCTCCCCTGGTCACTGTGTCTAAACGTACTGGTACGAATGTACTACCTGTTGAAAGATGGTCTACCTTCACAAAGGCCATGCGAGTGACTGCATGGGTTCTTAAATTCATTGAGGTGTTGAAGACACAGGGATCAGGTTGTCTGATTGCATCTGGTGAACCTTTGTCCTATGAAGAATTGTCTCAAGCAAACCTGTGCTTATTTCGGTGCACTCAGGAAGTATACTATTACTCAGAGATGAAAGCCCTCAAAGCTGGTGGAAATGTACCTCAAACATCATCTATTTTGAGGCTATCTCCCTTCATTGGGAGTGATGGTTTATTGAGGGTCAAAGGGAGATTTCAGATGTCCAGTAGTCTTGAACGTTAGTTGTGGTGTTGATATTTTTGGTGACTGGGAGGGGAATGTCGATGGTAGTCAGCTGCCCTGCATTCAGTGAGACTTTAGTGAAAAGTCTCTCTGAATGCAGGGCAGCTGACAGGGATCTGTGGTTATAAGTATTTATTAGCAAATGCAGATTTGTAGGGAAATGGAAGGGCTGGGGAGATATTCATCCTGCGAGAAAACGTTTTCAGCAAAAAAAATAAACAGAGAAACTGACACGTGAAAAAAATAAAATTCCTATCGCAAGGCTCGAACCCGGCGCCCCGGATTCAGAGCCGGACGCTCTACCGATGCGCCAGCCGGCCACGTCATGACGGTGGCAGCTCAATAAATGTTTATAAACATGTCCCAGCTACTCAACATGTTTTTATGTTAATTAAAAATGACGTTGCAAATCAGAATAATCTTCCAAAAATCGCATTTCACAACATCCACAGAGCAAGTCCCCAGCAAATCTGTCAGCATATCGCTACATAATATACCCATCTACGTTCACAGTCACTAAAAACGTGAACCAACCGTTCGGTATGTTCCATCTGAACATTAGACACATTTCATCTATGAGTCCAATTCTATTGAGTGACCCGTGAAAAGTCTTTGGCTAGCTTCGCTGTTGGCCGCTACGCGGCGCGTTGGGCCCTTGCGTCTAGTCTGTCCTATGAAAACAAACACCCTATCATCCTACCATCTTGTCATCTTACTTTGTTGTTGGTTAGATTCCAACATGTCCTGTTGAAACATGCAGGTGTTGATACCCTTGTGTCTAACTTCAGATGTGGTTACTGGATTGTGAATGTTCGGAGATTAGCTAAATCTGTGAAAAGGTCATGTGTAGCTTGTCAAAGGCAGGATGCGGCAGCCTGCAATCGGCCTGTTGCACCATTGCCTACTCTTCGGGTACAAGAGGCTGTAGCATTTACAATTACTGGGCTGGACTTTGCAGGTCCATTGTTTTGCAGTGACTACCCTGGTTTGAAGAAATACATACTCTTGTGTACATGTGCTGTCATTCGAGCTGTTCACCTTGAATTGTCTGATTCAATGATGTTGGCTGATTTCATTCTGGCCATTCGTAGATTTGCTGCAAGAAGAGGTCTTCCCTCTGTGATCTTCTCTCATAATGCCAAGACTTTCCTTGCCGCCAAGTTCAAATTGAAGGAGATTTACGGCTCTAGGGCCCCACAGTGGAAGTTTATTGTACCTCGGTCCCCCTGGTGGGGTGGCTGGTGGGAGAGGTTGGTAGGGTCGGTGAAGGTCGCATTGAGGAAGTCCATTGGAAGATCTTCATTGACTAAGAAAGAGTTGGAAACTGATTGGATTGAAATTGAAGCATGCATTAATTCACGCCCATTGACATTTGTGGGTGATACCCTTGAATCAGCAGACCCTTTGACCCCATCACACTTTTTGATTGGACGAAGTTCTAGCTATAATCCTGAGAGTTGTCCCTTTACTGAAGTAGAACTTGTTGTTACTGGCAGTGACTTAAAAGAAAGATCTAATTTGCAACAGTTGAGACTGAGACAGTTCTGGAATGTACGGAGTTCTGAGTACTTGCAGAACTTACCACCTGCTTTGAGTCGTTTTCGTGATAGAGGGGAACTGAAGCCAGGTAGCTTAGTACTTGTTCGTGAAGATAACATCCGTAGACTTGAATGGCCTCTGGCTATAGTTACTGAGTTACATCCGGGTAACGATGGTGTAGTACGCGCAGTTACATTGAGAACTGCAAAAGGTAATATTACTACATTTGTTCAAAGACTCCATTCTTTGGAGGTATGCGATGAGTACACCTACTGTCCAGCAACGGCGGGGGGCCTCGGGGGACGCGCCTGGGTCCAACGTTGACCCTGATAAGAATGATTCAGTGATTGATAGTGGTAGTGGAAGAACTGTATGTGATTCTGATAATACAAGGGAGATTAGTGCTCCAGAGGAGCTTGTTCAGAAGACACGGTCAGGTGTGGTGAAACCTAAAGTGAAATTAAATCTGTGATGTTGTTGTTTGTATTACACCACATGTTCAGCCTACATGTAGTTTACAGTGCATCAGTATTGTGCTCTGAATTATTGTGTTTTGATGGTATCGGATTTGTGTGAATATCAGTGACTTAAGGAGTATATTGTGATGGATATTGTAAGATTGTGATAGTGTACATTGTAATGTGTTTGATGAGTGGGGTGTAAGTGCCCCTCTAGTGAGAAATTTGATAGAGTAATAATGTGTTTGATGGGAGGTGTAAGTGCCCCTTTTCTGAGAGATTTGTGAAGCCTTTTGATGTGATGTTTGTTTTAAAAGTTAATTCAGAATTTTAAAGAAACGATTAAAGGTTTATTTGGATAGGTAATAATCATGTAACTCTAAACTGTATTTGTGGATGGGATTCCCATTGGTAACTCTTAGGTGAGGATTTGTATACACTGTAGGTAATTTTAATTGATATTTGAGTGTATTTCAGCCTATTGTCCTCTGTTGAGGATAATGGGTTTAAGTTGAGTTACCTCTGGGGGTCCCACCCCTCATCTACGGTTTGGTCCTACCCTTCATATATTTTACAGTGTACTGGCTGCTCAGAGTCGGAGTAGACCTTTGGTATAAACGTGTCTAATGTGAACGCTGAGAGTGATGGTGAATTTTCTACTTAAATGTTTCAATGTATTATTTTGGCTGATATTGACTTGGCTCAACGTGTATTGGAGTCCCTCCAATAGGGGGGAGTATGTCATAGATTGTAAAGTTATCTTTTGAAATACCCTGTAGCCTATCATATGATCAGGTGTTCTCACTCCATGTATCCTTCCGCCAACACGTGACGACCGGACTACTTACCAAATAAATTTCGCATTTGCCAAATCGATGTTGTTGTAGTCATGGTAGTCGGTCGTGTTCCTGCTCTCCCCTCCACGTAGCTGAGGATTTCATCTTCCAACCCGCCCTAATTGTCGAATTGCCGACACAGGTTATAGTCAGCTGAGCACAAGGCCAATGGCCTCTTGTTGTTAAAATGTGGTAGCCTACTAACTTCCAGACGCGTGTTAAGTAAGACCTGACCAGCTGGACTTGACCAGCTGGTCATTTTCAAGGAATCAGACGACAGCAACTCAGTAGGCAATTACGCCACGTTCCTTTTGACCACATTCCTCCTCACCAACCCACTTATTGAAAATTGTCACTAAGCCATCGTTTCAATGTAGTCATTTATATATTGATCAGGATATTGCCACTGGCACAGCCCCAGGATGTTCATAGGAGAAACTTCTCCGGGTTCTTTGGTGTTTTCGCTTGAGTCTACAGCCCACGGGGGAGAGTTAGGATGCGCGTGTTGACGGAGTGCATAAAAGATCTTGCTATTTTTCTTTCCCATCTTACAATAGTCTGACCCCGAATGTTAAGGTTCCATTTGGATCACCGTGCATTATGTCTGGGCCTCTTGGAAGGACGGGCTGACAGAACAAGGGGGGCACATTAAGGGCCATGTTTTACTCCCGTGACGTCACTGGTCCCTAGAGGGGTAACAAAAATAAGAGCAGTCAGCCGCGCGTATTGCCAAAAGATGGCAGCAAAGTTGTTGCGGACCAATACACAGGAAAATCCACGTGATTGGTGCTCGATCGAGAATGAATGGGTCCGCTATATGAATTGAATTGGGCCGTAGTGACACCTATTGGTCAACTCACTGACTCACAGCTCCTAGTGGTCCGGCACTGGAATCTGGTTAAACCAACAGCCAAAACATTCTAAATCGCAGGCTCCATCGCGACAAATGTCATGAATGTTGTACGCACATTTAGGCCTAATTCGTGAGTGCTACGCGTGCGCAGTACCAATCCTCTGATGCAGGTGAACGATCAGCGCGATTCGGCGGGAACTCCAAGCTGGGTAAAGTTAAGGATCTTTATGTTTACCCAGGGTCGTCCTGGGTAAAGAAAAGGATTACCCAGAATGGTCCTGGGTAAACATAAGGTATACCCAGGACGACATTGACCCATTCAGCCCCAAGCATAATCCTGTTGTAAACTGACAAATCATTTCGACACAAACGACGGGGATAGGTTGCATTAAACACCGTGGAGCCACAATGGCACGGCTTTACCCCTTATCGGCCGGACTAATGGGGGATTTCCTTTACATGGCCTGCTACTAGTGATTGGCGCGTTGGCTTCGAGCTGGAAGCCGTGCAATGTAGTGGACGATAATTCACAGCTAATATTTCTGTACTGTACATGTAGGGCCTCTGTTTCATGGCACGACAGTCAACGTTCATCATCATGACGCGGATCATTATCCCACTATTCTCAGCGTCCCTGCTTGGTGGCATGTCCGCATAAATAGCACCACAGCTGCAAGGCATTAAATGTACATGTAGCACATTGTAAATACCATTAACGTCTATTCTAATTTTCATATCCTTCATGCCAAGGGCTATTTTCTGAAGAAAAAAATATGTGTTTCCTACTTCTCTTTAGCAACCATAATAAAGCTGTTTACGTATTCTGTGTTTGCTTTCATTATGTATTCAAATAAGTAAAAAATAGTGTAAGATGAATAACAAACGAATAAAAAGGAAAGCATTATTAACATGTGAACGGATTATAATAGTAAAAAATAATTTATCTGTTTACGCAGAGAATAAATTAATAGCAACCTCCGGATTTTTAGATTGGAAAATAGCAGAGCGAACTTCAAATCCCGGATCGTTAAAAGTACTGAGGAAGCAGCTTGTCCTTTTATCCCTATAGGCCCTACAGGGCGGCACTGCAAGCCGTTGTACAGTCAACGTCACAATCCTAGACACTCGGATCAAAAGATAATAATGCATTCTCTTGAATAAGTAGACCAATCTTGTTCTCTTTCCACAATAGCCTATTGTCTAAAATACAAATTTGAAGGCTGATTACTGGCTCACCAATCTTTCTGTCACCGTGACAGGAAATAGATGTTGGTGTTGAGGGCCACCTGACATTGTGAATTTTTGTGGTGAGACGTTGTAAATAAAATATGTCAAAATACCATAAAACTACATGTTAAATGACGAAAAAGAAGGCACGGGTCTACCCGTCAAAAGGAATTGAATGAGGCCCATCTTAGAACGCACTAATTAGCTAATAGGGAGGTTTCGCAAGCCCGACTAGGCCATAAGACGTCGTTTATCTATTGTTTGGGTATACCCACACAATAGATAAACGTCGTCTGGGGCCTAACCGGGCGCTTGCGAAACCTCCCGAAGCTGAAACAAACGACTACATGTAGTAGTCGGAACTGTTTCCCAAAAAATGTTACATTTTGAAGATCAAACAACATGCCTATCATAAAGTTCGAGTTTTTTTCTACTTAGTTCACCCCATTTTCAACAGATATAGAGTACACTGCACGTGAATTTCATGAATGCTGCGAGATTTTCCGAGGCAGGGCAGCCATGACACTTATGAATTTTACTTCCTGTAATAATTTTAATGTACTGATCGTGTATGGTATACATGAAGTGTAGGTCAAGACACCCCCGCCACCCGAGGTTCTATGGGTTTGTGGCATTGCTGTTATTCGGTCCCTTTTGGCGGTGTGGATTCACGAATTCACGAAATTCAGAATTCACGAATTTTCGACCCCAACCGGGGTCTTTTTCAAGTGGAACTTTACAATCTGAAACTCTAGAAAAGACTGAGCTGAAACCCTAATGTAGAACTAACACCTGTGTAGACAGGAAAAGTAAGCAATTACAGTCAGCCCCAGAATGCCAGCTCCCTACCAGTGGCTGGTAGGCTGTCTTATCAGGCAACTAGCAAAGTACCCGTCCTACGGACGGGCAGAGGTATCACCATAGGGAGTAAGGATGCCGCCATGAAGTAGATGCCAAAGACATACTGTAGAAATTTTATGACTATCTTATGGCTTTTTGTATATATGTGGGTCATTCCACGCCAAACCACTCAATTTTTTCCCGGCCCCCTTCCGATTTTGATCAAATTTGGCATACTTGTGGGCATCCCTGAGAAACCCCAACATGCCAAATTTTAGTTCGTTCAGACCATTTTTTACGGATCTAGAGCATTTTGAAAATTTTGCACTTTTTGCATGAATTAGTGACTCGGAGACAGAAAATTGGCTCTAATTTGTTATCCCGTGACCCAATTTGCATAAATTTGGTGTCATTAGAAAGGGGAGAAAATTCCCTTTCCAGTGATATGTAACACGATGGCATTGCAAGGTCATGACATTTTCAAGGTCATTTGATGTGTCCTTGACCTTTGACCTACTTTTTCAGGATATGAGTATAAATCGATTTTCACGAAATTTTATTCAGTGATAGGCACTGAAGTGTCAATTGAGCCTGCAAAATTTCGGTTTGGAGAATCCACTGGTTCGCGAGATATTCAAGAAAGACTCTTTGATCTATGGGGTTGTTCCTGTAACAAATATCAATCGATACAACATTTCAGCTTGGGAAATTCACTGGTTTGTGGGAGAATGCAAAGTGAATGGTGTGGAGTCCTGCTGTCACTTCCAGGAAATGTGGATTCCCTGAATCGGATTCAAGGAATCCATTACCTGATAGAGAATCATGGTTCTATGGTTTTGTTTCTGAACATCACATGATATCGCTGTGTCAAAAGAAGAAGATGTCCTCCTTGAATACGAAAGTATGTTCCATTGGAGCATGTCTGACAGAAGAATGTAATGCCCAGTTGCCTGACAACTTCCATATCCCAGATGACAATGAGCAGGAAGTACTGCAGCTTAGATGTGGAGTGAGTGCTGATGTTAAATTGACATCCATTTGTAGTCATACTGGGACAAGTACTTCAGACTTTATACATGCAATGAAAAACAATGCATGGATCCTTTCGGCCGTCATTTGCAGAAAGTAATTAAAAAAGGATTACGTGAAGTTACCCTAGAGTTTGCAAGACTCCACAGTGATCTTCGCCTAGTACCAGGGAAAAAACTGTGTCCAACCTGTCGTCGTGATATTTCGAAACATGATCCTTCCCTGACCACCAGTCCTGATGTTGCCTCAGAGCCAGAGAGTGAAAACAGTAGCCAAGGCAAGTTTCATTTACTAATGAATTTAAATTTACTTCATCAAGTCGCGGTTGAGCAGCTTCATTGAATGACACCGCTTGTTTCATGATTTCAGTTTCCAGAATTATTTGCATCAGGCAGTTATGATGAAAATTACTAGTATTCCTCCCCAAATAAAAGTACTGATATGTCATTTTCCCTGCCTATTTTTGGATAGTTCCTTATTTTCATTATTCACATACTGCAAAGATGTCCTTAGAAAAATATACTGTATTTTCTCACTCCGCGTCACATGCGGGAATTTTTCTTTCAGTTGAGTAACAATCATCTAAATTCTGTTAAATGGGAAATAAGGTGCAAAAAGTTATTTCTGTCATCAGGTCATCAGATTCGCATCCATCTCTAAAAATAATTTTACCCATGGCCCGATATTGAAGTTAACATTTGATTTTGATTATGTTTTCAGGTGATGTTACTACTGATATTGAAGATCCCACCGTTTTACCAACAGCGAGCACGTCCATGATAGAACATTTCGCACTACCGACAGTAAATGAAGCTTTTAAAGTCATAGGTGAGACTCCATTAGATCCGAAAAGATTAAAACTGCATGGATATAGTAAACGAAAGTTAGATCAACTGCAGGCAGGTGTCAGAGATGCCTTTGAGATGGAACCGGACCATGATGACTATGAGATGATTGTTACTCAACTGAAAGAAAAATTCCCGCATGTGACGCGGAGTGAGAAAATACAGATTCTCACACTTTTACCCGANAAGAGCTATGAAGAAATGATGCTGTTCTACATCTTTGAATAGGTCAAAGAGACACAATTTCTGTATTTTTTGCTGGAAATAGGGACAACATTTTCACTTATGAATCTTGATGAGGTACCTTAAAGTTAAGGAGATTTTTAAGAAAATTCTCATCTTAAGATGCTTTGTGCATACCACTCAGGTTAAGGATGATTACTTAAGGAAATTCTTTGGGAAATTCTCAAAAAATCACACTTAAGATGTTTTGTGCATATCGCGCCTGAACTGCAAACTCATGTTAAGTGCTGTGGGGGAAAAACATATCAGACTTTTCTCGCAGAAATGTCATGTAACCCAGGTAAGCCTGAGTGCTTCTTAGGTGAATGTAGATCCTGCCCAGGAGTTGATGGCATAAGAGAGCGCCTTCTTGAACAACTGGAAGAAAAGTGGATAGAGAGGGTGACCTACAAACAGTGGGTCACGACAGACAGATGTGACCTCATTACTACTGAGAATGATATAGGTGACTTTTGTGACCTACTTTTCGAAAAACTGCTGGCTCTGCGTCCCCATGATTTGGCGATGACGAGGTTATTGTTCTCAGCGACTTCAGCGAGAACTATGCGTTTGTCCTACAAGATGCTGCACAATGTTACCATTGGACCAATCAACAAGCTACTCTCCACCCTACCGTTGTGTATTACAAATCAAATGGAGTCATTCACAGTATCAGTTGTGTTATGATATCAGACTGTCTGACGCACGACACAGTTGCCGTCAGTTTCTTTCAGAAGGAGTTGATGCCAGTTATCAAATCGAAGGTCACTCCAAAGAGGGTTTTTTATTTCTCAGACGGTGCTGCTGCACAATACAAAAATCGGAGGAACTTTGCCAATCTCTGCTGTCACAAAGAGGACTATGGTATGCCAGCCGAATGGCATTTCTTTGCTACCGCACATGGCAAAGGGCCATGTGATGGCATTGGTGGAACACTCAAGAGACTTGCAACCAGGGCTAGTCTTCAGAGACCACGTGACAGCCAAATTCAGACTCCACAAAAGCTCTTTGAATGGGCCAGGGATAATCTACCTGGTATCATTTCTATCATGTGTTTGAAAACTGACATTGCTGAGCATGAGGTCAAGTTAAAGTCAAGACTGGGGAATTCACTCACAGTTACCGGTACACAGAAGTTGCATGCTTTCTGTCCAGCAGATGAACCAAGCAAACTAATTGTGAAACGCTACTCCAATGCATCTGAAACTACATGTAGGAAAGTTAAAGTTCTTAAAGGTGACAAATAGTTTACTATAACGTTGTTTCAAAACTGAGTTGACGGTAAAAACAATGTGGCATTAATCAGGCAATAACGAAGTGCATTGACCCGGTAAAAATTAGTGCCCAGCTTTTGAAACTTCCGAGAGGTACATGTAGCAATGCAGTTTGAACGAAAGATTTAAGATTCATGCCATGTAGAATTCTCACATTCAGTTGCCACCCCACTTTCCCAGCATGAATTCACCTCTAATTAAGCAAACTGACCTGTAACCTACGTGTAAATACAGGGCATTGTGATGAAGCTTTCAAGGTACGGATCAGCATTACTGTGTCCATGGAAATAAATATATTGTTACTTGAAAAATTTGTTTTTGCCAGCATTTGTTACAGGAACACCCCGTATACCAAAGAGTCTTCCTTGAATATCACACGAACCTGTTGATTCTCCAAACTGAAATTTTGCAGGCTCAATCGATACGTCAATGCCTATCACTGAATAAAATTTCGTGAAAATCGATTGACACTCATTTCCTGAAAAAGTTTCCTTGAAAATGTCATGACCTTGCAATGTCATCGTGTTACATATCACTGGAAAGGGAATTTTCTCCCCTTTCTAATGACACCAAATTTATGCAAATTGGGTCACGGGTTAACAAATTAGAGCCAATTTTCTGTCTCCGAGTCACTAATTCATGCATAAAGTGCAAAATTTTCAAAATGCTCTAGATCCGTACAAAATGGTCTGAACGAAATAAAATTTGGCATGTTGGGGTTTCTCAAGGATACCCACAAGTATACCAAATTTGATCAAAATCGGAAGGGGGCCGGAAAAAAATTGAGTGGTTTGGCATGGAATGACCCATGTAGTTTTTCTGCGGAAAACAATCACGGTATGGACCACACAAATGACCGGTGAAGGGCCCCCGGACGGGTAGGGGTGGTGCCGATTATAGGACATTTTCCCC
>NMRB01001379.1:15962-37913 GCA_002633025.1 Notospermus geniculatus
AAGGTACCCCTCCAATGCATGTTTATGCAAGATATGAAGTTGCTCGGTGAAATAATGACAAACTGTGGCAGGTTCGTCACTTTTGTCGAACTTTGACCTCTGTGACCTTGAAAAGTAGGTCAAATCAAAAACCCGTTATATATGTTATGTATCCTTATTAGCTACACCTATGATAAAAATTTGAAGATGATCTAGTCATTAGTTCAGGAGTTATTGTACTTTTTGTGTTTTTGGTTTCCGCCACCTGGTGGCCAAACTGAGAGTCGAATCGGACCGAAACTTGGTGTCGTGGGTCATCTGACCTAGGGGTATATATGTACCAAGTTTCAGATCAATAGCTCCAGCGGTTACGAAACGTGCCCTGCTAACGGACAACGACGACGACGGACGACGACGACGACGACGACGGACGACGACGGACGACGGACGCTGCACCATCGTAATAGCTCACCCCAGTGAGCTAAATATGATTCAAGAATGATTACCCAATTTGCATCGGAGACGCTCGGCAGAAACCGTAAACTCGAGTCGGGTTGGAGAAAAAGAGGAATGAGAAAAGAAAACAGTGGTTCATCGAATTTCACGACATTTTTCTTGCGTCGGTTTTGAGTTTATCAGTAATCTTGAATTCAGTGCTGCTAAATATAATATAATTGTCAGAGTTCGGTGAATGTGAGGGTTTTTTATCGGATGAATTAATGAGCACTGGATGCCTTTTTACAAGACGAGTGACGCAGATACCTCGTCGGATGAGACGCGGTACACCATCTTTTTCTTCTGCTTAATGACTTTGCCATGTCGCTGGCAACACAAGAAAACTTTGGCTTCCACCATTTTGTAATACGTCACAGAGAAAGAAATCGACAGGTACCGGAATGGCGTAGTGCAGACATCGCCGCCTGGCATCCCTGATCTCTTGTGTTCGAGTCACACAGTCAGGAATTCCTGTCTATTCAACCTCGCCACTCCATCCGCCACCTCTAACCTCACCACTTCACAGAACCATTGTCCTGTGTGTTCTTTCAAAGAGTATTATGAAACACTCTACGTTACCATGGCAACCGAAAAAATGCAAATCTCCCCGAGTGCTTGGAATGGAAATGGAGAGATGATCTCCGACTTTTGCACAATAGGAACATACAGGTTATGCGCCGAGGAAAAAACATAGCTTAGTGTAAGCTACGATCTCTCATGTGATCAGAGATGATGGGAGTATATCTCCTGGGAGTAGGAATCCGCCAGAAATACTTTCACCAACTATGCTAAAAGCCATAATTCCTACTTTCTACCGGCGTCGTAAAAATTGAGGTCGATTCAGCAGTTGACCGGAGATTGGGAGGTTCAACCTTAAAGCTGAACTGTACCATGGTAACCCCTAGCGGTCGAAGAAGGAGTGACAGAAAGCAGGAGACAAGCCAGCCTCGCCAGAAACAAGTAAGACTACGCTCTGCGCCCACCAAGCTTGAAAGTGCCAAGTGGACTACACGATGTCCATGTTGATGCCACGGACCACCGCTGGGTGTCGCTCATCCAGACCAAATATGTAGGCTTTTCGATCGAAGAAGTCATTTCAACGGCGTGGCTGCATCTAAATTATCCCTCAGTTGCAAACCGCTACCACGACCTTACATCCGCAATGAAACTGCTTCGCTTCTCGCGATTCTCAAAAGATGACTAATAGATGGCGCTAGCTGTCCGATTCGGAGACTGCCGTGCGACTTCCTGGGTAGACGGACCAACTAAACACTGGGGACGAGTGTAGGCTGCACCAGAATAGATCTGCATGCGTCATGCCTGATACAAACAGATGACTGCAACACTTTATGTTTAGCATCCCGGTATTTTTCAAATTCGTCGATGAATCCTCTCTGTTATCATATTTTACGCTTCTGATATTGGGAAAAACAACAAAGTATTGGGAGAAAAACAACTGAAGTATTGTAATTGTTCCGCCGCTTTGATGTCCGCGATTATGAGAACGATGCAACCTTTTAGTAAAGGGATACTGCAGACGAAAAAATACTTTCAACGATATATGGATAATAGATTATGATAGTCTTCTCAAAGCTACAAAAGGGGATGATTGTTGAGAGTTTTCCGGGGCAAAGGCGCTGCGCCATGTTCGAGATGTCGCGCAAGTTGGCTCTCAATGGGTAATTCACCACTGTTTCCTGACGACTTACGCTGAGACCAATGATGACACAAACGATTGCCCATAGCTTTCTATGGTTGAGTTGCCCATACAGAGCTTGGAATTCAACCAATCCCCGGTGGTTCGTTTTGAAATTTACATTACTTGACTCATGAACATAGCCATTTCAGTCAGTTTCATAGAACGCTGTTGTTCTGAAAGGGTTGGTGATACAAATATGTCCATCATATCATAGTTTTTTTTCTCCTGGTAACATCTATATCTGCTTTGTAATTGAATATATACGAAGAATATGCATCGAGGGGATTAGCCAGAGTTGCGCCACCATCAAAGTGGACCCTTGACACTCAGTATACACAAGAGATAGAATGACACACGGGCACAGTCGTGGAATCTGCCGGCACGAGAAACCCACGTGACGTTTTATCCCGACAGGGCGGCGCTGCGAGCGGTTGTACCGAAGAGGTTAATAACGAAGCAAAGCAGTGCAGTAACGTCGCGTCACGACGAGATACAGCTTTGAGTGGGAGGCCACTTGATCATTCCGGTAGACATAAAGCGAAGAAGAAATCAGAAGGTCGGAGAACTAGTCTATCATGTCAGACACGGAGAACCAGTCTATCATGTCAGACACCAGGCGATACATTGACCAATGGGAAACAAGGAATCAGCCTCACATCACCGTCTCTCGCCGTCGACGTCTTGTGGAAGATCAAAGTAGATAGTGCGAAGTTTTCCCTAAAAAACACCAAACTCTCGCACATGGAGAGCGAATTTCACGTAACTAATGAGCGACACGGCCTCCCAAACCACTTGGGTGTCTTCCACAGGTTTTTTCACATCACGGCCCGCCTAATGAGAGATTCGTTCCTAATACGAATCGTTTTTTACTTCTTCTCGCGAATCGTGGTGATGCGATTTATGGTTTCCCCAAGAGAATTATCAGCGAACTCCACGGGGTGTGATTAGAGTAGCCGTAATCTTTATCTCGACCGCTGTGGCGCTACTGATATACCATCGTTGCCAAACAGCGCAACAGGTGGCGCCACTGACCACTGCGCTCCACGCAATGGATCATTGGATTTGCAAATGGCGACCTCCATTACGTCTCCGTTGGTGTGGAATCAGCCGTTAAACTTTGAGACAAGCTGGGAATCAAATCCGTGACCTCAGCCCCAATCACGTCAAGTTATAGTACCCTAAGCGAACCCACCCCCTTCAATCAGTTTCACTCAGACGTTATTAAATTTATCAAATTGGTTTTAGTAAAATGTTCCTCTTTGACGACGCCTGTGCGTGACCTCGTCGCCAGTTGAATACCAATCATATTTCAATCATAATTTGCCTCCAAAATCGTCTGTAGTGGCGTGCAGCTGACGTGTACTTCGCTGTACATAATGCACATGGAAATCGGGCCATGTTAGATTGAGTCATCACGTATTCCGACTTTTCCACCACACAGCACAGCTGTAATTGAAAGAAAGGAATCGAAGCTTAGACCTATGCATATCTGAAATGATAGACGAATTCCAATAGAATTCCACTGAAAACTGTTGAGGTCGCCAGGACACAATGTTTAAACGAAAGGGGAATTTAATCCGTGGGTTCATATAAAACTAGGATTCAAGTCATGACGCGGTGGAATGGAGAAAAAGAGTCGTCTGCCGTCCTCAGGAGATTCAAAATCCATGTTGGGTCTAAATTCAGGCTCTTAACACCGACCTCCGCCGATAAAATTCCATTCCAATTCGATTCCCCGCCGACATTTCGCCCACAAAGCTAATGCGCTGTATAAATTACGGACTATTCCCGGTCTTCCGTTACCACCATTTGCCTTTCCTTTGAAGTCAAACTGACTCAGCAAAACTTCCGTCTGGATCAAACTTTGATTTTCACAGATGAAATTTACTTTACGTCCGTCACTTCTGTGTTTAAACATTTCAATTACATTAGGCAGACGTGAAGGTGGGACGAAAACGTGGATTCAGCTGACGTGCCTTGGGCGAAACAATCCGCGCTGTTCCAATCATCAAGCACACCCAGCCAACGCTATTACTTTCAACTATAATTTTATAAACCAATTCCTGCATTTCAAACCGGACAAAGTTTTAATTCGAATTTTATACTTCAAATTCAAGCCTTTAAAATACATCTCAAACAAATCTTCGATATAATTATCTGCGAAATACTGTCTTAGAAAGGAAAACGGCTCCTCCTAGTT
The DNA here is from genome assembly GCA_002633025.1 of Notospermus geniculatus. Lineage (NCBI taxonomy): Eukaryota > Metazoa > Nemertea > Pilidiophora > Heteronemertea > Lineidae > Notospermus > Notospermus geniculatus. Next base: position 20,336 of record NMRB01001379.1, read on the forward strand.
TTTCTGCCTACTTACAATCGTTAGAACAACCTTATGCTGGCCAAGAACTCCGCATCGAGTTGTGGAATCATTTCTGTCAGGTAGGAGGACGTACACCTAACGCAAGAGCCAATCACAAGTTCTCACTTTTTCGTCACCTCTCGCGGGAACAGGCGTAATTCAAAGAATCACTTTAATGATTCAGTTTCTCCCGCCGTTTTATTCTCCAGCGTTGCTTTTTAAAGAATTTATAAATAATTAAAGCGCAGCTTTTCTTAATTCGAAAACCAGACGCAGTTTCTGATAATATGCCCAACGGGTTCCAAAGCGTTGGGGCTATGTTACGAATCGGTGGATGGTGAATCGGGACATCTGTTTACAAGCCGGAGGAAATCTTAAAAAGAGCCACACTTTTTTTCTGCTCGGTGTGATAGCTCTCCTCCGTCAGCAAAGTGACCGAGAGCAGGTGCAGAAAGTTTTGGCAAAGCCCCTGGAAATCCAAGGTACGCGTTTGTCCTTTGGCATCGAACAATGGCATCGCGTTGGCCTTTCGGGGGCTTTGTGGAAACTCACGAATATCAACAACACCGGCGAAAAATGGAGCGCAAGCCATTACTTTATTCAAAGTTCTCGATACAGGGGGAACCAGTGCGGAAGGTGACATTTGCTTTCATACTGCCCAACAGCAACGTCTTCTTTTGAGTTTTTGACTTGGTCTTGTGATATTTGAACAAACCGAGCCGCCATGAACGTACTGACGGAATCAGAAAGCTTAATCAAGCATCTAATTTAGTTCTTTCTGCAAAGTGAATAGTTTTTATGTTGGAATCTAATTACGTCATAGAATAATCAGATTCTATTCTGCACAATTTACTGCATTATTCACAGCATACGTGATGGTGAAAGGTTCGTTAAGGGTTGAAAGGTAAGTGCATCAAAGATAGAAATGTTTCGGTTTTTTGCGACTTGAACAACATGAAAAGTTGGCCACCAACAAGTTCGTAATGGGAGACTTTCACGCCGTTAGAGGCCACCACCAGTTAGCGGTCTTATAACGTCACGAGATTTGACGTCACAGAGAAGAAATGTACGGCATGACGTCATCCCTAATGACTTGCAAAGCTTACGTCAGTGACGTCAAATATTGTGACGTTCTAGGACGCTAACTGGCGACCTCTATCGGCAGTTAAGTCTCCCATTGTTTGGTCCAGCGTTGATATTCCCTTTGTATCTAACATGACAAATAGCTAAATTGGGATACCGCGCCCGCATCTTTTACATCCAATTTCAACACCTGATCAAAATCTTGGGCAATTCTACCACAATTTAAAAGAAAAAAACCTTCAAAAGAAACAATATCCAACGAAAGTAAAATCTGATAGGAGGTTGTTTTTGAACGACAAGATTTTGAGAAAATCAGTTATGTTTTATCCCTAAATGCCTCGGGCACGTCGTGTCAAATTGAATCAAGGAATGAACTGGGCTTTCAATTTTCTGTCTGAGTTCGCAAACTGAATTGATTTCGGCGCAAGAGATGTGACAGGCAAAATGAATGTTTTGTTTCTCGACTCCTCAGTGGCGGCCGCGACCCCTACCGGTCGAAGACGGAAGTACGAACGACCAGATGGCTCCAGAAACATAGGCCAACAGCGAGACTACCTTGTTCCGTCACGCTTGACGTCACTCTTCAGTATGTCCCTGGCAGGACCCGAAGGATCGTGTCGCAGTTGCTCTCAAAGGAAGAAGGCATCCCACAGAACAGGACTCGAACCAGAACCTAATGCATAAACTCCCTGTAACTGTTTTACCAAGCCATAGGGTGAATGAAGAGGATTGGAGAAGGGTAAAACAAGGAAATTGTTTCACTTGGCCTTGTCTCACGGATCGTCCATTAGTGTTCTGACTCGATATGTGCCATGGTCTTAATATATGGTATTGGATTTTCAGATGGCCAGCGCAGTAAAATAGATCTTCAATCTGGCTGTCTCACATTGACACCACCACGATCGTTCTTGGCCTGGGCAGCGCTGGAGAGTGGAATCATGCACGAGGGTGTAAAGCAGTTTTTGTAGGCCCCTCTATGAGCGTGGTATTTCAACATCCAACCTCGATATGTTGGCGCCGTAAAAACTGGCGGATCAAAACAGCGCTGCCGGAAAAGCGGACAGCATGTCTGGGAACCGTTGTCGTCGCTATGCGATGCACCAATAACGCATCGACCGCGAATCGGTAGCTTGTTGACAATGTTATGCAAAGTGGTATCGGCGGCTCCGACCCAACCTTAAGGGAGCAACCTAATTATTCAAATACCGATCCCATTCCCGCCGGGGGCTGGTCCTGATTCTCCCTCGATAGTTGGCCAGAGGGGTGAAGTCATGCCGATGGTGGACGATGAGTTTGGTACGGCAGGCTGAATATCAGCTCTTGTAATGAGTAACTTTCCCTACTTTCACTTATTTGTTTCAATCTGCCGTCTCAGAACAGGGTACTGCCGACTCAACCAACATCTGAGGACGGTAGGAGCCGAGCCACAGCCAACTGTGACAGTGGAGATAGCGAGCGGTGCCTGAACACATCCCACAGACCTGCCCTGATGACCAGTCGACAGGAATTCTGGCCAGAACCACCCTGAAGACAAGGCTGTTGTAGGCGGAGGATCGCCGGCGATCGGCAAGTTCTTTTGAACGACAAGATTTCGTGTTCGATGGTCATCACCGTCAAAAGAAGAAATTCACCGAGATTTCTTCCCATTTCTTGCTTGGCAATTCACACAAGCAACTACTGGTAAATTCAAGCTACACAACATCCGAATGAGTTATAAGAAACTTAAGCAAGAGAAAATATTAAATCTGTCCCAAAATGGCAATGTAGGTGGTTGGTTATGATCAGTACCTCCCGAATCTGTCCCACGGACCCCATCTAAAATCCCCATCGACAAGAGTTAATTGGAAGCGAGCCCGTTCAGACTGCAACCTCATCTTCGAATGGCGTGAACATAATAATGTTCAGCCATCTTTCACATATCTAACGTGGTCTGCAGGATATAAGTCACATATTTTATTTACTGGAATTTCGATTTTTTTCCATCAGGGCCGAAGCTAAAGCATCAGTCGTCCTGATAGTGGTAGGTAGGAGAGGCCGTCCTTGCAAAGACAAGTAAATGGGACACACAACACCACTGCCATGGGACAGAACACCCCTACGCTGTCAGGGCGCGTCCTCAGCCGCCAATGCACCAACTTCACAAACCGTCCAACCTTACGGTCGTCGAAGATTCCAAAAGAATCTGCCTACTACAAGCCAGAAATTTCTATCCCGGCACCTTTAAAAGCCATTTCATCTTTTGCCAAGCTGCCTCAGTCGAAACACGAAAAAATGCAATTTTCCCTCAAATTGCAGGTGTTCCTAATTGGCAATTTCGAAGCGACAAGGCGGCCATATGTAATTTCACTCACATTACAAAGCGGAACAGCGTTTAATGTCGTAATAGACGTTTACGACATTCAATGACGGAAATGGGTCGTCATTGTGCGGCGATGATTCGAACATTATGCGTCTGACGGTGTGAACATGTCAAAGGAATTTTAGAACATAATTTGGAGCAAAACAGCTCCAGTTACCGCAGAGTTGAATCAGGCGTTATCTTCTTCAAAGATCTTTGATTCACAGTATCAGAGGTGCGGAGTGGCTGAGTCTGGGTGGGAGAGTCGCCGACCAATCGGACTGAGGCAACGTCAAGTCTGCAGCAGCGCCGATATTTCCAGCCTGCCCAGAGAAAATGAAGGCAGCCGCTGCGCAATGGCTAACAAAGTTCCAAAAGGAGGAACCTACATAGCATAGCACCAAAAATAGATAAGCGATAGATATGCGCTTACCCGCTATCTATTTTTGATAGTACTCATCAAAGAGGCTATTCACCTGTAACTCACAGACTGATTGCTCCCGAGGCGTGGCTGACCGTCTTCGGTGCCTGTTTGGCACCATGGGGTGAAGGTCATGACCTTGAGACCAAGGTCACCACCACGAGCCCGATTCCCCCACGGTACAAACAAAGCTACGTGGTTCGACACGGCAGAGTTGAAGCTGGTCCGTCGTTTTCGCACCTTACATGAATAAAGCACACGGTGAGAAAAAAGTACGCAGAGGGATATAAAACAGTGACTGATCACGTGATCACGTAAAAGGAGCATCATTTTGTCACATCCTTCCGCTGTAATTATTTCCGTGTCACACAAATGGCTGCATCATGTCAGAGGCTAATCGTCTACTTCCGCGCAAAAAAGTCGCAATTTCCGGGTAGAAACGTTTCATTTTGCGCTCACCCTGGGGTCAAAAAGTTCTACTCCATCGACGAAATGACGGTTCCGGCCATTTTCTTTGATTGTTACTGCGCAGCTGTGGTTTTTCACATGTCCATATTCAGCGCGGATTGAGTGCGACAGGGGTTGCGCTGTCACAAAATTTGACGTCATCGACGTAAGCCATGGCGTCCACGTCATTGTGGATGACGTTGTGACGTCGAATTTCCTGACGTCCTAGGACGCTAACTGGTGGTGGCCTCTAACGGCAGAAAAGTCTCCCATTAAAATGTCAGACCATGGGATAGATGAAAACCCACAACTGGCCGCACAGGGAGTCGAACTCACGACCACAGAGGTGATGCTGCTGATGTTTCAACTGTACCTTTAATCGTCATTAATCAACGAAATTAACTTTAGGGACGAGGTTGTCGTCTGCACCTTTTAACCTGAAGCAAACATTACCATAACGACCTCGATTCAAAGGACCTAAAGATCGTCTTCTGCTATGGTCGGGAGAGCTTTTATCAAAGAAAAGACGGCGAATTAAGTACATTTGAGAAGGTTCACAATGTTTGCTCCAGGAATAAAGCCGTCTTAAGATGCTACAGGACTTTGAAGTTAAACCTTGAACAAGTATGTGAAGTGGTTTTAGAATAGATCGTAACATTGGTCTTAAAGGATGCAACAATGAGGAAACTATTCCGTATGGCGGCGCAGCTAGCACAAGACCAGGTTCCGCCTGTTGCACAGCATTAAGACGTCGTGACGTGACGTCATCGCTTTGTACTGCAACGTCGTCCGGTCTCACAGCGCCGCCTGTCGGGTTGTGGGTCTATTATTTGCTTTACCCTACCTTAAACCTTATCAGGATCAAACAATTCACAAACACTCACCTGCAACGAGAAAAGGTGGAGAAATATGAACAAAGATATCTCAGAATAATAGACACGTTCAGAAACTGTTCCGTAAACGTTAACGATTTTGTTCATCTTATTCCACGGAAAAATAAACTTGGCATTATCGTTCACTTTGCGGTTTCTTTACCACCCTAATTGATTACGATGGCGCGCCTGTCTTTCTTATAATTCACTTGGCATCCCCTTAAGTTAATTTTCGTTCCAAATGATGTTGCCGACATCATCCCACCTCTTTGAGGGTAGATTATTTAGGAATAAACCCAAGACTATAAAAAAGGAAAAGACTGCGAAACGAATAGACTGCGTTTACCATGTATTCTGCTTCCCTGGGGACGAGATTTCATTAAGTCGAGAAGATTAGCAAAGCTCTCATCTAAAAGGCAAAACATCCCGAGGCGGAGTATCACAAAAAATAGACGCGAGATTACATTTTTCATATTCTAATAAAGTTATAATTGATGCAGCGGCGGCTGGCTTAATTTCTGCGGCGCTTAACGAATTTTGCGAAAATTGCATCCCCGTTTATAAAGCCATCTCGTAAATTGACGACAAGATTGTTGTTGTGTTACAGCGAGTGTGTAATTGACACTTTAGCGCATGCGCAACAAGCGTATACTTTCCGCCATTGAAATGTTGTTGAGTAGCTGTAACGATTTATTACAATTTGCTTCCAAATTGAGTCGGTGAGAGCAACTAATGGGCGCCGCACCTAACACTATGCAGCTAATACTGGTGTAAAGCATCGCTTCAAACTTCGAAAGTTTATTGATTGGAGTCATATTGCTGATGAGGACAGACCAAAGATTAGGCAACTTTAACGAAGAGTTGATTATACCACTGGGTGGCCAACGTAGACTGGTTCCCATCTTTGCGGCTGCACTTCCACGGCGCTCATTCCGCAACAAAGGAGTAGCGCTGCGGGAGTGGAACGGCAAGGACGGGAACCAGTCTATGACCAATGTTGGTGTATAAATTCTGACACTCTCGCAGACATGATTTTGTATGGGCTGGCAATTTCAAGGACGATTTGGGGACGCCGTGGGTGGCCAATGTTGGCATATTTTTGACACTCCGTCAGTTTCACCTCATTTTCTTCCAACAAAATCGGACCCCCTTCACATTTTACGTCACGACTCGAGATCATCCTGACGACTGCAGCGCCGCCCAACGTCATTCTAAGTTACGATGAGTACATACACTAGGTACAGTACATGTACACAGCAACAACGAAAGCACTTCCTTGGATTTTCACCAGCATTCCACTCACAATCGATTTTTCATTCAGTTTATCACCAAAATCGACCAATTCTCCCAATGCCCGGGGCCCAGTAATTATCCATTCATGCCCCAAACGATGCGAACCAACTCCGCAATTGACGTCTTCAGTTTCGGCATGCAAACTGCAGTTAAGTCTTCGTTTTTCAATTACCGAGTTATTCTGAGTGCAAACCTGATTTTCCGCGTGCTGGGGGCATTTACATAATCCATTTCGATAACTGCCCTCCAGCGCTTTTCTCGTCTCCTATTGGTGTTATGCAAAGCGAGCGACTCCGAAACGGCAGTCGAGCCGATTGCCCACAATGATCTCTCCAAGATAGGCATGGTGTAATAGGTAAAACTGTCCCGTCTTCAAATCTGTCGAAATCAACTTTCCAGGACGTAAGTTCAACAATGTCCGCCATTGCTGACGTCGACGTCATGACACAAATCCGCAAAATGCGCAGTGTCCAATAGTGGAAAGGATGAAAACGATACCGTTCTTGTCACACTGCTGAACAGTCTGTTCAGGCACTGGTATAACAAGCAAACTGTCCTAGAGACAGTGTCATGGAATCAAAATCTGCCAAGACCAAATCTCACCACCCTGTCACATCACAAGAGAGTTCGTTCCGGTTGCGAGTGACGTCATTCCCGCGATACAGCGGCATGCACAAAGCCAGATAACGATTGGTCAGCTGGCTAATGACTTCAAAGTAAAGAGAGGAATGTTTTGTTTTGACATGAGGTCACCTCTCTCCAGCGACAAAGCTCATCGTGTCTTTTTAAGCATGAGCTGAAAGAAGGTTTTGCCAACATGCACAACAGGCTGAGATGGCCTCCTTTGATGTCCAATGGTATTTGCCTGTGTTGTTGATAGCAATCTCGGGACGTTTTTCACAAAGTAAGCTTTCGTTCCACGAGGTGCACTGAACGTTCGGTGGAATCAGGCGAATCCATTAGTATGCAGAGGATTACGCCTTTTATGTGGAATTTAAAAATTTTGACAGGAAAGAAGCAGATAAGACCGATTGAGCAGCTTTTTAACCGACCCTATACGGTTTTTAAACCGATGTACTATACATGTGACACGTCGTGTACGCGTAGTTATCACTTTCTAACACTTTTTTCCTCTTTTAATTTCAGAAGAAGCTAACTACATCCACATAAAACAGAATACGTGTTGCTAAAGCAACTAACTTAAGATTAATGACTGTGCGAAATTGATAGATGCAATGGTTCAGGGCGAGAATCGAGTTGATAGTTAATATCTAATGTAATTGCGACGCATTTTAATTGAGGATGAGCACAACTTCCTATTGAAATGGCATCAATAATTAACGGCGGAGTTGTTCATTTTACTGCATGACGAAGTTATAATTCATTAAATACGCATCACAATGGAGAAGTGACTCATAAATGTCAGTTCCTTTAACGGGTAGGCGTTAATGGATAAAACCGAGGATTATCAAGCCATACATTGTTGTGCTGTATCAGAAATCGTGTTGTTACAAAGATAAATGTGTTATATATGCAAAGCCAGCAACACGCACGACCCAGTATTTCGTTTTGTGCAGCCACAATAAAAGAACAAGGAAACTTCAAAATACCGCCACTGGGAGGCGCTGTGAGCAGTTGTGCCTTTTTCAATCAACGTCACGTCCAGTTTTGGACTGCGTCAAGGACGTCATGACGCGACATTTTGCTCTGTTTTTTACGTCTTCGGTAGGACCGCTCGCAGCGCCGCCCTGTCGGAAGTAGTCAAGCTGGGCATGCGCAGGAGATTGTTTTCGACTATGGGTAGATAAATGTAGCACATCTTGTACCCCCGTCGAGAAGGATGACAGCGTCTCCCGTCACACATCTACCGACACGTCATGGAATGGATTATGAATTTATCATGAAATCCCCTGACGATATATGGTCTAGAATATGGAATGTCTGAATAACAACAAAATCACGCTTGATTTACCATTCATGACGAGTGCAGGACACGAGACGGACGTTTCAGGGAAATATTATTCATAAAATGTGTTGAAATTCGCAATACTGCTGATTGGAATGCAGTGTTCAATAATATTAGGAAATCTCTGGCAGATTATGTTTTCAGTCAATCCACCGATACCTATCTTTCTGGAGAAGCCATCGTGGCCTGCGTCCAGAAAGCATGCTTTTAAGGCAATATTTTTGCCATTATAATTATTCCACCTTGGGCCGTTCCCTGCCTCCCCACTTAAATAATTCAGTTCGACAGTGAAAGCCGATATTAAGTACTTCCAAATCACGGAACATCGTCGAGAAATAACCCTCGTTAAGTATCAATCCGTCAATCAAAGTCACGTGGCTAATTGACAGCCCAATCAATCAGCGTAGTTATCGTGTCAATTAAAGATTCAATCAATCAAGGTCGATAGCATTAAGTCAAGATCGATTCAAATAACCAGGAACTGGAAACTGAAGACCAAATTCATGTTATAAGATTGCCCTTTCGCTTTCAAGGATCTTCCAAAGAAGCATTTGTCGCAAACGAGCAAACAAAACCAAAAAAACTAAAAATATGTTCAGTCGCCTCTGTGGTCGCAAGGGCGGTCGCAGTGTCTCATTCATTTTAGCAAAAACCAGCCCATTCGTTCCGTCTCATAGTCCGTTTTTTCTATGTATCCGTTATCGTCGACTATATATAAACAGACTTCCTGGTAAGTTCGCCTACACCGGAGTACGATAGGTCAGTCGCTCCTTCAAAGGGAAAAAGAAGGCTCTGCCAAACATTCTCGCTTACACAACCCAAACATTGCGTGCAGAAGAGGAGAGGAGTGGTGTTGACCAAACAAACTTGACGCAGTTGTCAATGGCAGTTTCTAATGTGTTGGTTTCCCGTTGTGGAAGCCCCTGGGGCCATTGAACATCTGCGCAGGACGGCCACACGAACGACAGGTGATTCTGATGGTAAATTACACCAGTATTCACCCAACAAGAACCAATCCTCTGTGCAATTTCTACAGCATCACATGCAGGTTTTAGGATGTAGTTATGGTGAAATGAATCACAAGCTTCTGCTATCTTTTAACAGCAATAGTAATAGTGGTTCAGGATGGATAACTCCGTTTTCGTCCTGGTTGCACATTTTGTGGTCTATCGCTAAATGAAACACCCGCTTTTTTCTTCGAATTGGTCTATCGTTAATGGAACCCGCGCCTTTTCCCCACGAACCGGTCTATCGTTTAAGAAAAGGCCTGTTTTTTGTCTGACGAGGTGGATGAGTGTTTCGCATGTGTCGCTTGCATCAACAACAAATTACTAGTACCCCTCTAATGAGCAGCGTTCACAGCGTAAGACAGGGTAACGAAGTAACGCTGTAACGACGCTCAGGACATTTTTCTTTCCCTTGCCGAGGTTGATGCTCATCTAAAAGGCGCTGATCCACGTGAGAGTTTTCTCGTGCGACTTGGCTCTCAATTTGCGGCAAAACTCAATCCGTTAGGGGTGTTTTTAAAGTCGACTGACCCAACGCTATCGACTCGTCATTCAGCCAGGTCAGTCGATTTAACAGACACCCCTAACGCATTGAGTTTTGTCGCCAATGTGCGCTTGGCTTTACTTACGTTGAGACAAATGACACCAACGACTACCCATAGCTTTCTATGGTTGACTTACCCATAGAGAGCCAACTCGTGCGACAAACCTCGACTGGAGCAGCCCTATTAGTTAAAGAAACTGTCAGTATCTCTAATAACTCATATCTAACCAAACTGACGTTAACATTGGGATAAGTTATGACGAGATCTCCTCCGAATGGCGTCTGTTTGTCTTAGTTGTTTATGAATAACTTTATTGCGATGGACCAGGTGATGGACGCGATAGCAATCAAAGCGATGGGACTGCCACAACTTGAAGACGTATGAAGATTGTAGGAATAGTAATTATGCTTCACACTGACACTTTTTCTAACAGTTATGAGAACGTTGATCACTCATAGCCGACGACTTGATGAGCGTCTCTCTCAGTTGATGGCGAGAGGACGATGTTATTAAAGTAGAAGCAATTTTGACGCGTATCATGTGACAATCTCGACTCAGTGATGCTCATATGAACATTTCAAGATATTTGTAACGAAAACGACAGTGAGTACGGCAATCACCGGAGCAGAATGACTTTCAACAACTTCGGTGATGTTTTAAGATGTTCTGTGAGGGATGCCAGCCGGTCTATGATCGACGAGGTAGTGTAGGCCTACTTTTGGGACTGCGCATCTTGGAAGGAGAATCGCACAGGCCAGACATTCCGACATATTCATCTTCCTCAGCAGAGGGGGTGTGTCCATCTCAGAACAGCCAGCAGACGACAGATGCAATGTCCGTCAAAGCTGGTCCGATTATGCGCAGCAGTCAAAATGAAACTTTCGCCTAACTAAATGGATTTTAGCATCAGGATCCGTCCCCAAGGAAACCCACATCAACACCGTGGAGAATCAGTAGCAACCTCGCCGATTTTTCCCCCCAGGCAGCTGCACTCGCCGGTCGGCATTTTACTCCTCACCGATTCAAAAAATTTTGAATCGGTGAGGAGTAAAATGCCGACCGGCGAGTGCAGCTGCCTGGGGGGAAAAATCGGCGAGGTTGCTACTGATTCTCCACGGTGATCAAAGACGCCGTCTGATCGAATCGACGGCTCTGAATTCGTGGTTAACTCAACTGTCATGGAATCAAACGATTATGTCACATGGGGATTACCTCTGATAAGACTTAGATAGCATGTATCAGAATCCGAAACTGGGCAGCCAATCATATTTAGTGTCAGTTGCTCAGTGTTGGTGTCCCTATTTGAATGGTTCATCCGGGAACCATTTTGTGAAAAGAATGCCATGAATGACTGTGTTTTATGAACCGCGTTTTACGAAATAGTGGGCCATATGAATATAGACTAGTAAATGCTTTTACTTGAATTTTGCAATACAAATGCACCTGGCAATGCTAGACACAATCTGAAGTAAAAGCATTTGCTAGTCTTTATTCATATGATGAAGTGTATTACTAGGATTAAGGGATCAATCGATTTGATGTGTTTATATGTCAATCAATGTCAAAGGATTATTGACCAAGGTCATGGATGTACTAATCACCTTCACCGTACCATGGTCGTGTCGTCCCCGCGATTCAAACCGTTGTTAATTAGCAGGGACGTGCTGAGCCACTCGTGTTGCCGTACAGACCTATGCGTGCCAGGTTTATTAGGGTGTGGCAGTGTACAAAGCCCCTTGGGATTCTCATAGTCATCCAGTTTGTTTGTTGCAAAAAGGATTCTAACTGGGTTGGAAGCCACAGCGGAGACACTTGTAAGAGAAATGGGTCCCCGTAGACTTCCAATACCAAAAACGTCCAACTCTCACGCAGATGAGTATTGGACCTTCACCAACATGTACATGTATTAGAAAGAGGAGGGGATTCTTCAATCTTGGGCTTCCACAATAGCGAGGTTGCGCAGTTTTCCGACTCCGACTCCGACTTCAACTACGAGAACGAATTGCAGTCCGCTGTGGACATCCATGATAAAAACGATTTGATAGACGTTTGCAAATCGTAAAATGCCATAACTTTGTGGCAGAATAATTTTGACTCGTAATCGGAAGTGCGCATAAATCCCAAATATCGTAGTCGTCATAGTCGTGTCTGAAAGTCGTAACGACTAGGATTGCGACTTCAATATTCATTATTTATCCGCACTTCCGATTTATTAGGCCAGTTTTTTCTGCCTTCAATTTATGGTGTTTGACGAATTGAAAACTTCTATCACATCGTTTTTATCAAGGATGTCCATAGCGGACTGCAATTCATTCTCGTAGTTGAAGTCGGAGTCGGAGTCGGAAAACTGCGCAACCTCTCTAATGTGGAATTTTACTGCCGTTTATAGAGGCCACCACCAGTTCGCGGTCCTAGAACGTCACAAAATATGACGTCACAGAGAAAAGTGCACGCCACAGCGTCATCCATAATGATGTGGACGCCATGACTTACGTCGAACTCTGTGACGTCCTACGGCAGGAAAGTCTCCCAATGGTGGAGTCTTTGCCGCAACGTGATTCCGTCACTTTGGTATGAAAAAAATCGCCAGTGGAAGGTTTTATCCCATGCCAGTTGATGTCAAGTATCGCTCATCCGATTTCATACATCTTCTATTTCTTTAAACTGTCACGGAAATTGCCCCACGAACCGACATGACTCAGTCCGCGTGACATTTCTATTGTGTTATTTTGTTTTCTGTTTGAATCAGCTGGATCATCGACCTTTATAAAAAGCTGACACCACATCGGCTCAAGCCCACGCGTTTTCCGTATCATTACAATATTGAAATCTGTAGAAAATGTTTGAAATGGGATACTTCTTTGCCGTTTGAGGCCACACCACTGCCAACAACAGCAGTCAAGTCTGCCGTTTGAGGCCACACCACTGCCAACAACAACAGTCAAGTCTGCCGTTTGAGGCCACACCACTGCCAACAACAGCAGTCAAGTCTGCCATTGACAAGCCAATGCCCAACAAAGGTCGGCATCTACCACCACCATAGTCCATTCCACAGGACTTTGTCTTTGCCAGACCAAGGTATTGTCCAACAAATTTATTGTAATGATCGCTTTCGACTTGGCAGTCAAAGTGTGAAGGTGTCGATGGTACAGCCCAACAGGTCACAGTTGTCGGTCAAAGGTCCAAGGTTCGAATCGCACCACAGGCTAAACCTTTAGATAAGTCTCTTTGCCTTGGTTGCAACCGACGGCTGCTGACATATTTGAATCCAGGTAATTTAATTGAATCAAACTTTCTCACCTCAGAACGCTCCGGTTTAATTAGATTTTCCAGTTCTGAGCGTCACCAGAGGGAAAGGGACCAAAAGGGTCTAATTCGGTTAGGGGGGATTGCGGGTTAGACGCGGACCGAATCAAATTGAATCGAAATCAAAGTCAACGGAGAGGACGGTCTGTTGAATGTAATCGATTTAAATCAAAATCTTTGTAATCAATATTGAATTTGAAAAGAAAGTTTTTTATTTGATTTAAAAACGCACAGATTTGGTGAAATCATCGAACAACGGCAAATCTTCTGGTCTAACGTGATTATTAACATACTATTTCTTTTCACGTTACAGGTGATTCGTGGACAAAGCATTCTTTCCGAACTGAAATGGTGAACAAAGCAAAAAACTCAAAGATGCAAATCGGGGAACGTGTTTTGATTAGTTCCCGATCTGACCGGTAGCATTAGACACTGAAATCCGAGCGTGATCGTCGTTTCAAACGCTCTGATTGGCCAACATACGAGCAAAAATGGTTTTTCAACCAATCAACGCGTTGTCTTCGGCTGCTTTTCGGTCGATCACGTGATTATGGACAACAGCAGACTCTACCGATCTCAGTATTTACTCCTACCGGTGAGATCTGGAACTACTAATCCAGTTTTGGTAAATCAACTTAACGTGAATTAATAGACACAGAAGACAAAACGCGGGAGTATTACATCACCGAACAATCTGTTATGAATGAAACATGACAAAACACGTTCATCGGATATTTTTCCAAATTCCATTTCACCGCGTTATGGAAGGAATCCCTTCAAGTTTATGACAAGTCGAGAAACCCTTCTAGGCGAGGACAAGAGGTTAGGCGGGCGGTTTAAGAGTCTTGTTTCAAATATTACCGACGAATTGGATGAGTCAGGGACTCAGAGCTATCATCAACAAGCCGCCATGTTGGTTTATCATGATATCACGCTCATACAAGTGTACTTTCAACTCGTGTTTATTCTCAAGATGATTTTAGTCATTCGTGCGATTTTGCGTCGTGGAATATTATTGTATAAGTAGCAGTCTTGATGGTATTGGGACATCTTAAAACGTGGAAAGAAATTGATGATGAAAACGATATTAACTGTTGAGTGTTGAATCATGAGTCAGTTTTCTGTTTATTTATGCTCTAACAAGTTGGAAATCGCATGGTGGGTGGAAAAAATCTCTCGCGAGAATGTTCGAGAGTTCACGTGAGGAAAGTTGGTACTTGAGACGCAATTCCGTGCAAGAAGTAGTTGTAATAATGAGTACTGAATGATGCCTTAAAAAGCGTGGAAAGCGAGTGGAATAAATATTGGTTAATACATCTTTATCAGTCAATGACTCAGTTCTATAAGAGCGATAGATGGCTGTATTTTGATACTACGCCATTGAGGATGAGTAACATTATATCTTGAAATGTAAGTTAGCTACTTAAAGTCGGGTGATGGGAATGGACGAAGATTGTTGCACGAATGGCGGGGATCTCACGAGGGTTTACCTCTCAGTCAGGCGTTATTCAGGGACATTTTTTAGCAACATCCTGTAGTAATAAGATCATGCTAAGGTTACCCATGTTCGTTTCCGTGTTGATATAAAACAGCAATGATCTGACTGTGAGTCAGCAGGGAATGTAAATGTCATTAAAAATGGATGGAATCCGATGACTATGCAATGGTAAGGTTGGTGTAAGACGAGTATGGTTTATTTTGTGACTTGACCTCGGTGTCCATAGCTCGAAAGAGGGAATAGTTTTCTTTATAAGCAAGAGAACGGACAAAAGTAAAGGCAAACTTCCCACTTTTTGCACGTGTTTCGGAGAACATGTGTTTCTTCTTCAGGCATAATTTTATTTGAAATGATACTGGCTGGCAGAAACGATATCCAATATGGCTGCCGTGGTGGCCATCTTGGATGAATGCAAATGAGGAAGCTGCAAACTACATGTACATGTACTGCCACTGGAAGGCGCTGTTAGCGGTTGTACATTTTTCCGACGTCTTGTCCGTGTTGCACTGCGTCAAGGACGTCATGACGCAATATTTTGCTCTGTTTTTTACGTCTTCGGTACCACCGCTCGCAGCGCCGCCCTGTTGTGCGGGTTCCTCATTAGCTGGAGAGCTATACGCAGTAACCTCACCGGGTTGAATCCAATGTTTTAGAAGACGTTACGGTGAACAAGGGTTAAGCGCCTACAATCATTGTATCGATTCTAACTCCCGTTGACATGAGGTAGGGTCGATGGTAATAGATTGTCTATAACCATCACGGTGTAAAACATTACTACGTCGCGTAACCGGCATCGATTCTTCGATTCATGTTTTATAACCACCCCGACAATGTGAAAACAGGGATCGGGAAGCAGGCGAAACGACTGAAAATACTTGAATCGTATTTGTATTGCCGGACATTATTTGGTTTTCAACGAAAGCATCTTAAGCCTAGGCAATTATTTTAGCAGCTGGCCTTTTGGGAGAGGGTCGAGTGTGGATCTTTTGCAGACGAGCCCTGACATAAGTTGTACCCACGTTCTTTTAGAAAAAAAGATCCTACCTTTAGTGGCGAAGGGTTATTTCAAAATCAGAACCTACCTGAAAAACAGAAAAGGAAACAATTAACTTTCTATCACAATCAGGTAGCCTACTGGGAGTCGAACCCGCGACGTCAGCGTTAACGGCGTAGATGTGACGACTACACCATTCTGACTGCACAAGATGTCCTTCCGTATGGTTGATCTTTTCTGTTGATTGCGGTTTCCAAGCCGTTTATTATCAGGGGGACAATTCGTCTGCCTCGTTTCCCCCACCCAAATCTCTTGTCACTTTGACATCCGATTTCCGACCTGGAACACGATCGTAGATCAAAGGGTGGCAATTCGGGTTGCTATGGTTACCAAAGCCATGGCACCTTGGGATCTAACTCAGAAACTCGGCGCTATAATTGTGACAAAAAACCATTTGGTCTTTAATAACTAACTGTCGCTTGAGTCTTTGTCTATTCAGGTTTATGATATGAACTTTGGGTATACACGGTAGGTGGGCATGAGGAGGATGGGGCATATCAGGTTACCTGACACCTGTATACTCGTATGGTATTGCCCTCGCCTAAATCTACGCCCACAGAACGTGCCAAAAGATCCTCCGCACGTGAAAATCACCAGTATGACGTGACCGTACCTGAACAAGACGATGGGAGCCGAGAATGATGATGAACTACCCGAACGATTAAGGACATTTGTCAACAGAAACCGCACAAATCAGCCAGGTTGCCATCTCCAGATAAGGAGTCTATCACATCATCATTAATCAACGTGTCAATTCATCAACTTCACCGTGGTCGAAGATTGAGATAAGTTCAAGTCGCTTTCAAAGCCACTCTTCAGCAGCGCGGTCATTTTCCAGATGGAACAAGTGATGATATTTGCTCGTCTCTTCAACGAAGAGTGGCCTGAGCAGGCGTCATCGCCGTTTACCACTTCATTAGTGGAGATTAACATCAAGAGATGCCTCGCAAAATGATCAATCAATTTACAACATCCGGGTCTTTGTAATGGCTGTCGTCTGCTCGACAGCTGAAACTGGCCGCGGTCGCCGAGCCACCGATTCATCAACTTACCAGCGGAAACCACGGCGCACGTTCTCATCCTTTAACGATTGGTCAGGAGCTTTATCAGGTGAAGAAGCAACTCATCTCATCTTTTTAACAGGCAAGTGACGATTCGCCAACATTCCCTCACACAAACTCTGGGCTGCACCTCGTCAGCGCTCAGGTTAAGAGCGTATCACAG
Source organism: Notospermus geniculatus (assembly GCA_002633025.1). Lineage (NCBI taxonomy): Eukaryota > Metazoa > Nemertea > Pilidiophora > Heteronemertea > Lineidae > Notospermus > Notospermus geniculatus. Next base: position 37,390 of record NMRB01001379.1, read on the forward strand.
CTCGCATTCATTGTTCTAATGACGAAAGAAAAAGTCAACAAATGGCGCATCTCGGCTGATTTATCTTCAGGCCTTTCGACTTTAGCACGATCTTTCTCATTTTTAGCTCACCTCTGTGAGGTGAGCTTCTCCCATGGTGTGTCGTCCGTCGTCGTCCGTCGTCGTCGTCCGTCGTCGTCGTCCGTCGTCGTCGTCGTTAACAGGGGTGGCACGTTTCTAAACCGCTTGGGTTACAGACTTGAAATTTGGTGTACAGGTACCCTATGGTAAAAACTATCTCTGGACCGAAACTTAGCGCTGCTGCTTGTACACTCTGGCCTGTAGGGGGCGCTTTGTGAAAACCTTCTTTTGGCCATATCTCCTGAACGCTGTTAGCCAGAACCACGAAACTTTTATGGTGGGTTCCTCTGATGAGACTACATCACATAAATCCCGGGTTTTTGATTTGACCTACTTTTCAAGGTCACAGAGGTCAAAGTTCAAAATTCACTGTTTGGTGGCACATTTCATTGCTATTTGACATA